>JAMKCH010026689.1:0-19338 GCA_023653785.1 Ophioderma brevispina
CTACTTATATTAATATAAGGGGTTCTCAAAATAAGTCCCTTAAAATTCAAGAACCTTTCGTTGCATAACTTCACCTATAGAACTGTATGTTTGAAAAAAAAATTAAGTTTTGAAAAGAGGAAACATTTGGCTCTGCCACAAAAATTTGTTGCTTTTATTATCAAAACACACTCCCTTTTTCCAAAAATGACGTTTTGAGTGGCACACAGTTGCAGTATTCGGTCTAAATTATCAATTAACAACAATGATTTCATTTTTGTTCTTTTTATTCATTGCATTAATAAATAAATTAGTAAAAAAATCAATAAATACAAAGGTAAATGCTTTGATCTTATCACTCATAGAAATAATGCAACGGAAGTTGTATTCACTTATTGAGTTGAGTTGGGGTGACTCGACTGAGTCTAGTCAAGGTATCAACCAGTCACACCAACTCAACTCAGCCAAGTGAGCTGCACTTTGTTTCATTCAACTCAACTCAGTCAGAGTAATGAAACGGCCCGACATGTGTCTATTTACGTAAGGCAACATATACCTATACTACTATACTAAGAAATGGGAATATATGCTAATGTGCTTATTTCTGGGTGCATAAGGTACGGGACGCATTGTAGATACAGAATTTCGATCCGACTCTTAAAAAATTGGGGTCTACCCGGCGAGCGTAGCGAGCCGGAAAATTTGGCGCCCCTGATGCTTGCCCCCCTGAAAATGTGTGTCCCCCCTCTGCCCCTGAAAAAAAAAAAACTGGTTACGCCACTGGTATGGGTAGCCCTAGAAGTGAAATTAAAGAGTGCACATTCATAGAGATCATAACCGTAATTGCATTATTGTCAACGTTAAATTTTATAATTTCAACTTTGAAAGCAAATATCTGTAATTCATTCAAAAGATAACTTTGAGCTTATTTGAAGAGGTCTATTTTACCCCTCTTACAGATACGGTTCGGTTTGATGCCAAATTTTTTTTTGTGTGCAGCAATTTGGGTCCTCTCATCCAAAATCGGATATCTTCTAATTAAATCTTTCCTTGCGTTCGTAAGTCTGACGCAGCGATTTCGAAATTTAAGTTTTTGTGTAATAATGACAAATAGTCAACTAGAAAACTAAAGATAGTAACCTTAATGCACAATTCCGACATTTGAGATGAATCAGATTTTTCGTTTTGAAGCAGTAAACATTATGTGTAGTATTACGTCCCATAGGATATATGTTATAAACAAAAATTCCGGATCCGAATTTTTTAAACAAAGTTGTATTTTCTAGATGAAAGGAATTCGATTTAAGCTTAGCAATTTCACACCGTGATTATATGGACAAGCATTATTACATGCAAAAAACACGATTTTTTGGAAATTGAGGGCGCCCTCTCAGGAATCTCTGAGTGGCCATTTAAGTCGTTATTTATGGCTGGGGATGGAGGATTTGAAGGGATTCCGAAAAATGTTTGTGAGGACTGGGACGAGGACCTCTAGTTAGACTCTCAAATGGAGATCTTTGTTGGTAAAATTAGAGGGAATGACGCTAAGCGAATTAGGGGGAACGCGAAATTTTTCGCGGGAAAAACTAAATTATCTCATCCTCCTATCACGCCGGAAGTAAGGTGTAATTGCGAGCCCTTTGTTTTTGTTAAAATGTTCTCAATTAAAATACGCTTTGAACAGTCCGCCAAGGACTCAAAATGGTACTGGTCCTTCAAGAGTTATCAATTTTTCAGAACTATGTTCATCAAAGAACCCCATATTGAGTATGTATGTTCGTAATTCTCAAGAGCAATCCTACATTTAGAGCCGGGAGAAGAATATCATGGGGCCTTATTTTACTTCGTTTACCCCCCCCCCCCCCACTACAGAAAAGGTTCAACACCTTGGTAGTTAGTTGGAACCCCATACATCATTGCTAGGTAGTTAGTTACTCTCAAATTGTGGTATACAATTTAAGTTTCACAGGGGTCAAACTTTTAAAATGCCCCAATCATGTTGAAAAAAAACATAGATGCCATGTTATCCGTCTAGTCATGAGGATTCCAAAAATGTATAGTTTGTCCATCTATGACCATCGTTGGGAGTATATGGTTAAAATGGCTAAAATGGTAAAAAAAGTCAATTTACATTTGACAGGGGTAACATTAAAAGTTTAATCTGATGATATTTTAACTACTGGCAACATTATCGCATGAGGTAAGATGCCTCCCAAAAAGTTTTAGTTTTGATCATGTTAAAGTTTCTTACGGAGAGTATTGGTAAAGAAGGTCAAACACCAATAGATTAATATTTTGGTGGCCCTATGACCCATTTGTGGCATAACATGATAAACTATGAATGCAGATGGGACAAAATATTCTGTATTTTGACCATATAAGCTGTCAAACAACTTCTTTCATTTTTACCAAAAATTGAGCAACTTATGATGTTGACCCTGTACAAATAAGAAATGACCCTTTTTTTACCATTTTACCCTTAACTCCATAATCAAGTCATAGATGGTAAACTCTATTTTTTTGGAATCCTTATGCTAGACGGACAATATGCAATACATTTCAACATGATGGCATCTAACGACATAAAGGTTCAAATGCAACATAGAACATTTTTTGTCCGTATTTTTCACCCTAGCTGCTAAGGTTCTATAAAGAACCTTAAAAGTTATATGAAGACCTTCAAAATTTAAATAGGCCTAGGAATGTTCTTTTTGTAGGTGTTCACATATATTTTGAAAAGTTAATTAAACAACTTGAAAGGTCAGTGATAACCCTTTGGTTCTAAAATATTTTCGGGGGCCAATAAAAATCATTTTTCTTTCTCTCTACCAGAACCTCTGAAGGTTTTTTATTAAAATACATTGGTAGGTTCCCAAAGTGTTTTTAGAACCTTAAAAGGTTATAAAAGAACCATTTTGTCTTGGCTACAGAACCTTTTTTTGGTTCTATAAAGAACCCTAACGAATCTTTGTTGATTTCGTCTAGAACCTAAAAAGTTTGTAGCAAGAAATGGTTCTTTGAAGACCCTTAAACTCTTGGAACCCTGAAATGTATTTTAATAAAGCACCTTCAACGGTTCTTGGTAGAAGAGAAGAAATGATTTTTTCATTTGGCCACGAAAATATTTTAGAACAAGGGTTATCACGGCCTTTCACATTGCTTAACTTTCAAAATATATGTGAACACTACACAAGAACTCGACTAGTTAAATTTGAAGGTTTCTTCATAGAACTTTTTTAAGGTTCTTTATAGAACCTTAGCAGTGCTTAGGGGGAAAATACAGGACAAAAAGGTTCTATGTTTAACCTTTCTTTTCTAAGAGTGTGGGGCATTTTAAAAGTATGACCCGTGGCCCCGATAAAGTGACACCACTATTTGAGACGTACTAAACTCCTAGCATTGGTACAGAGGATCTTAGAGGGTAACCAGGTAACGACATGAGGTGTCCAACCTTTTCTGTAGGGAGTGGTAAACGATATGTTTGACCTGAGTCTGTGAGCGGTCCTCCTCTAATTAATTTAAGAATTGACTATAAAGGCGCTAAACACCTCAGGATATTTCAATCTTTCGGTTTCATCTGCAGGGAACCCCTTTTCATAGTGCGCGATAATGTTCTTTTTTCTTCTTCTTTTTTATTGTGAAATTTTAATTAGATCACTTTTAAGATTGGTATTACCAGATAGAGATACGATATACACATAGTACGTTATAACTTCTAGCCCAAAAGGTCTTTACCAAACATCAGTGAACATAACTCACAAATTGAACTTTGAACCCCCGTCCCGCTTTCGCATTTAAGTTGGTGGCCTCTTTCTTTTGTATGATTTTAAAATGTATTTTCCAATATAGAATGATCTTCAAGTTGTTTTGGAATATTATTCGCATGGAATCCTCACGTTTGGTCTTCCTTCATTAAGCGTCCTGGGAACGTCAATCATATCGCCTGCCTACGGGAGAGTGTTGTTTAGGAGCTGTTAGGCAAGTTGGACACCATCTCATCGCTGGTGAAAATGGTGTTTTCGCGGGTTAATTATCCAATTCTCTGCGACTTTGAAGTTATTTTCTTAGTAGTTTTTTATCAGAATTAATGAAACCAATAAAAGCACCAAACACCCTTGGAAAATGACTGAGAGCTAAAAAACCCTAATCATATTGCGGACGAGAAGCGAGGAGTAGTTATTATAAGACATGACTGTATATAAACCCGGCCGGAGATGCTTGATAGGACCATATACCGATTTTGCCGAAAAAAGGGACCATATAGCTTATACCACAAATACGCTTTTTGGGGTCAAATTAACAAACACAAGTATGTTTTTTGATCTCACAATTTTCTACCATTTTAGAAAATTTGGAAAATGGTTGCCTTTAATTGAGAAATTGGTCTAATATGTCTACGATTTTAGCAATTTTGCTTCCGCCTCCGATTAAATAATGAAAGTTGACTATATTTCAACAAATTTGAGAAATGTTGAAACAACTCCTATACCAAAATTGGCACTCAAAGAAAAGGGCAAAAAAGTCTTCATCACCAAAGGGCGGAAAAGGAGACCCCTGTTTGCAGCATGTCCCCCGTAATAGAGGTAAGTTGGTATTGAGTCATTTGAGTGGGTTGGTATACCACACAGTGACCACCACCTATAGTGTAGGCCCAAACCACCCTTGGTAAGACGTAGACCGGGGGGGTTCTCAACCAAAATGACCATACAGGGACGTGCCACAGACATCGTCCCATTTTCAGCCTTCTTGTATATCAATGACCCTTGGTTTCATGCCAATTTTGGTATAGCAATGGGTCGTTTTTCAAAATTTTCTCTGAAATTTGTTGGAAAATTTTGTCACATTTTCTCCCTCGGAAACCAAATTATCTTGAAATTAGTTAAATTTCCTAAATCTGGAAAGCCAAATTGTCCAAATTTGCTTAAAATTTTCAAAATTTTTGCGACGACATGCATACTTTGGGTTATAATTTGGTGGCCCAAAATTTGCATCTCGGGTATATCTATGGTCCCATTTTTTGGCAGAAATGGTATAAGCTATGGGTCCTACTCCAATCTCAGAGGCACTTCCTACCCAAACCACACAGATTGAGAACCCCCCCCCCCCCCCCGGGCGAGACATTTTACAACAATAGTTGGTAAGAAAGGTAACCTATAAAAGTGTAGTTATATTAACTGGATCACTGCCAACTAACAAACATATACCCCTTGCTTCCAATATGGACAATGACTACCACCTTACGATCATCACCGCAAAAAAAGGGAGGTGGTGCAATTTGTCTTGTTAGATGGAGCAATTTCACCCTAAACACAAGGTATTATAAGGGGGGTTTTTTTTCCCCCCCCCCCCCGTTTCACCCCCGCTCTAGCTCGCTCTGGCCGATTTTGAAAATGTGCATTTATGAATTTAAGGGATTTTTGCCCGGGGGGCCACTTGTATTAAACGGTGGATATGATGCGTGAACAAGAAAACGCGTAAAAGGTGTCTTTTTCCAACAGGCGATGTACGCGCGTACATCGTTTAGGGTGTCAAAACAGCAAAATATGAAAAAAGGGTATTTTTTTTTCTTAACCCTGAATTGTCATGGTCTATCTTTTAGGCCGGGATCAAATCATCCAAAATATTGTAATCGGACCTTGGGAATTAGAGCAACGCAGATATAAAGGGTATATTTTACGATTCCAATGCACTGCATCTTGTTGAGGGTATCATCGATAAAGATACTTGTTTTAGGGTATGTTTTAGCTTGTTTTTTAGTCCGGTTGTAAAATACGGTTAGGGTGCATTTTGAAAGTCCATGTTCACCCATTATATCCACCTTTGAATACAAGTGCCCCCCCCCGTTTATGAGAGCCAGGTTATAAATGTAGCAATGTTTTTTTTTTTTCAAAAAAAATCTTCTAAAAATTTGTTGGAAATTATTGTCTGAATCGGACTCCAAAATTTTCTAAAAAATCGATGGAAATAGTCCAATTTCCTCACTCTGATGTCAAGAGAAAGGGATGTTGTTGTGCAACATTAAGCTAAATGGGTGCGAGTCTTTCAACTGAAATACAGACAAGGATAATGTTGTTGTCATGCCCGGGTGGGGTGGGGGGGGGGGGGGACTTGTATTCAAAGGTGGACATGATGCGTGAACAAGAAAACGCGTAAGGCGATGTTCCACATGTATTGATTAGGGTATCAAAAACAGCAAAATATGGAAAAAGGGTATGCTTTTTCTTAGCTCTGAAATTGTGATGTACGTGTTTAATACTCAAATTAGGCAGAGATCAAAATCATCAAAAATATTGTAAGCAAGATAATAGTGTAAAGGGTAAATTAATGACACAATGTATTGCTTACTTGTTTATGGTAGCAAAAACTGACAAATTCTTTAGGGTAGCAACTTACAGACAAAAATACTTCTTTAGGGTATGTTTTTAGTCGGTGATGGAAATACTTGTTTAAGGTGCATTTTGTAAGTCCATGTTCATGCACCATATCCACCTTTGAATGCAAATGCTCCCCCTCCCCCGGTAATCATGCAGTGCAACTTATGCTAAATGCATGGTGAGAGTCTTTCAAATGAAATAGAGAAAAGGATATTATTGTTCATTCATACAGAACGCTGAAAATGAGACCCATATATAAATGAACCCTTTTTTCATGCCAATTTTGGTATAAATGTAGCAATGTGTCGTTTAAAAAAAAATTCTAAAATTTGTTGGAAATTTACTCATATTTTCTCAAAGTGAATCCAAAATTGTCTAAAAATTGATGGAAAATTAGTCCAATTTCCTCAATCTGATGTCAAGAGAAAGGGATATTGTTGTGCAACATTAAGCTAAATGGGTGAGAGTCTTTCAAATGAAATAAAGAAAAGAATATCGTTGTAATCATGCAGTACAGCTTTAAGCTACATGAGTCTTTCAAATGAAACAGAGAAAAGGACATTGTTCATTCATATACCAGAAGACAGAAAATGAGACCCATATATGAATGAACCCATTTTCATGCCAATCTTGGTATAAATGTAACAGTGGTTTTTTTTAATCTTCTAAGGGAAGATTAGTCATATTTCCTCAATTTGAAGCCAAGAGGATATTATTGCGCAACTCTAAGCTAAATGGGTGAGAGAGAGTCATTCAAATGAAGTAGAAAAAAGATATTGTAGTAATCATATAGTGCAACTTATGCTAAATGGGCGACAGTCTTTCAAATGAAATAAAGAAAAGATATATGTTGTAATCATGCAGAATGCCTTTAACCTATATGTGAATGGGTCATCTTATGTAAGTGACAGCCTTTCAAATGAAATAAACATAATGATATATTGACTTTTAAATCTTATTGTTTCTTAATAAAAAAAAGTCCATGAGCTATTAATAAAGTGCATTGCTTTTCGTTTTTTCTATAAGTTACTCATTGACATGTATTTAAGTTCTAATGCACAGTGCACTTTTTCCTAGTTCTTTAGTATAATTATTATATAATCAACTTGATTATTGTTTCTCTTTTGTTCTCATTGCCAGGGCCTGGTCCAGGACGATATGGTCTCCCATCAACTCTTGGATCAGACAATGACATCAGGGTGAAGAAACAGCCATCATTCTCTTTGGCCTCAAGTTACCTAACTCAAGTAAGTGCTTCACAGTTAAACTGGTTTTAATCATCATAATTTAGTTCAAATAATATTGAGATACATTGGATTTGAAATAAGTTCCTTACTAGTTCTTGCATTTTTGTTTTTACATTTTATTGACTAACAATCTCTCTCGCATGGCTTGACTTGTTATTCCTAATCAGTAAAGTTGTGATAACCATTTTTCCACTGAAAGTAATTGCATTTCCATTTTACATATTATTTATGATCCTGTTTCACCATTTCTCTATCAAGAGAAATTAAACATGTTTTATTAGACCTAAAAGAACTGCATCTTAGTGGGTCTGAATCTGTAACTAGTCCTTCACTCTTTTGTTATTATCTCATGTTATTTTAATACTCTGTATATGTGAGTGAGAAAATAATAAAAGAATCTGAATTTGGGTTTAATCCCGGGTTTAATATATTCGAGTTCAGTAATATGGGGTTTCCTGGTCAAATTCGTACTAATTTCATTCAAATAAGTGTTATGGTCTTTCAATTTCGTGATGAAAATTGATTGACTATTCATTCACCGATATCAATTTCCTACAAAATACAAACAATTTCATTTTCAACCATTCAATTTCATTTTGGTGTATTCAACTTCATTTTTAAGCAGCCGAAATTATTTCTGTGCAATTAAATTAGTTTTTGTTCAAACATCATTGTAATAAACGCAAGAAAACTTATAAAATGACATACAATTTCACCATATACGTCGTCACATAGCAACGTGAGTCTATTTTTGTTTTCAGTTTCGTTTATGTTCATTCAATTTACTTTGTCTGGCATTCTATTTGATAAGTGAGCGATCTTTCAAATCATGTATAAATCTTGAAATAATTTTATGTCGTACTGTCGTAGAATAATTATTTATCGGAAAAGAAACGATAAACAGCCAGTAACTATAATAGAGTCATTATAAAAGTTATTTTTTGTTTTTCTTTCTTTTTTCCTTTTGTTTCTTTACATATTTTCTCTTTTTTGGGGCTGGCTTTGTCTATTTGCTTTTCTTTTTTTCCCTTCTTCTCAGGGTTATCAAAAATTTAATTGTAGATTAAAAATAAAAAGTAGACCTCTACCATGATCATACTCTCTAAATGCAAAAGTGTGGATTTCACTCAAGAGTGACTACAGGGCTCACTCCGAAAAGAGTGAAATTTCGCACCTTTCGAAGAATATTTTTGTCCAATTTTCGCTTAATATTCACAAAATGATATTTTTCCGTAAACGGTAAAAATTTGACCCAAAAGATATTCTTCAAAAGGTGTGAAATTTCACTCTTTTTGGAGTGGGCCCACTCTTATGCATACTCACAGTGCCATATATATAATTTTGGGGTGAAATAAATCCAATGCCTCCTCTCTTGTCGACAGTCTTGCCGGAAATAGCTTGTGTATATGTACATACCATACCATCATTTAACAGGAAAACTATGTTTTCAAATACCATTTTAAAATTGCAAAGCCTAAATAAGTTAAAAGTTTAGATGTTAGGTGTTACATATAACGAGACTCAATGTTTAATTACAATCATAAAATCGAATCCAGACAAAATTTCTTACTGTCCCTTTGTCCGGATAATTTGGGATAAATGTTGACAGTTGCCTACCGTAAGACAATTGGAGCATTTTAGATGAGAAGTTATTTTAAGTAATTTACCGTTGATGTTTAGAATTTCAACATGTTGACAAGTTACTGAAAGAAAGAATGTTCAATTCCTGGTCACAGTTCTTAAAGTATATGTTTTAATAACATAAGGTGGTGAGATAAACTGTATTTAACACATTGTAATTTATGCGTAATTGATTATACCTTGAACCCCTTTTTATTGTCTTTCAATATTGGCCATACCATGCACTGCATATCTAGTCCCTTCCAAGATATATATATACATTTGCTAGCAAATCTAGGCCTATTAATCGTCTCACTCACAACCCAAAAGGAATCGCCGTTCTTAAAAAAAATGCAGCTGTTGGACATTTGAACGAACGGAAACGATTTCCTTTGCACAAGCAAAGTTCTACCTGAATCTATCAAGCTTGCCTTTGACTTTATCTTCTAATTCCGTACCATTTGTTTTGGAAATTGATTGAACATTTCTGGAATTTGGACGACCTGATTAGGTGATTGAATGCTCTATTCATTTAATCACTTGAAGAATTTGCGAAATTGGATTGAGTTATGTGCAATTTGAAATATACTTTTTAGCGTGCGTTCAAATTCGCGCGAAGTGAATAACCCAAAAGTTAATTCAAATGAAATTACTATTAAATTGACCGGGAAAACCTATATTAGATATTTGAAAGTCTAAAGCATGTCTTGTAGAATAAGTGTGTTTTTTGTAACAATTGCCAAAAATCACACTTATTCTACAAGACATGCTTCAGACTTTCAGATACCTACTATTAAACGTGAATTTAGTGGCAAATGTATATCTTATACTTTGGGTTAAACAATGTATGGAACAACATTCCACCCAATGTCAAAAACTCAAAAATCTTAACAATAAAAAGTCACTCATTTCAAATTATAAATAAATAGAAATAGAGCCTGGGACTTGACAAGCCGGTATTTGGCTTACTTTCCAGTACTCTTCCACATTATATTACATGTATTCAATTACATTATGCATCATGTGTGATTGTGGAAAAATAAATATGTTAAGTTGGGCATTTTGTTTTTCTTTTTACATACAACTCCGGGGTGGCACCAGAGGGAAGCTGCCCCCCACGAGTTTCAAAATTCAGGAATACAGTGGTTTTAACCAATAAATTGAACCACAATAGGGGCTTTCTACCTATATGAGCTAATCGTTTAATATTTTGCCCCTCTATGATTTTACCCAGTTGGCGATAGCAGCCAGATGGGGGGGGGGCAGGGGGGGCCGCCCCCCCCCCAATAATTGATTTCGTCGGTTGAGATGAGCCGTCGGTTCACTTGAAAAACTCAGGTCATGGCACTTGCGGCCGGATTGTCGGCAAGTATAGGTTTAAAGTTCAATGGACAGCGTGCGACAAGTAAATTTTACAAATCGTACAAAAATTAGCCCTCAGAAGACATTTAAAGCATATAAAACCCAAAATTTTCAGGGGGCCTCGCCCCCTCGACCCCACCGGCAGGCTTCGCCCGGACACTGTAGCGGTCAGGGGTCCCTGGACCCTACCTAAGTCGGGCCCTGGACCTACCCATTTTTTCTGTCGGTTGAGATGCGACACTGGCCACCCCAATATGAAAATCCTAGCTACGCCACTGATATTACCTTAGAGCTGAGCCTGTACCACCGTCTACATTAAACACTGAGTTTGTTTAAAACATAAGCTTTATGCGGTAACGCCAATGATAGTACTTGAAAGCTTATCAACATAAACATAATCAATTCAGGTAATTCACTATGGCGCATCAGAAAGTAATCCCACTTTTTTTACTTACAATGTAGAACAAAGATAAAATCTTTACATTTGTCAGAATAATAAGTGGGGTAATAATTGACACGCAAACTATTTTGTGTTGCACAAGCTTAAACAGGTCATGGAAAGGTTTACTCCATTCCATTTGAAGGCTTAGTTTCCATTTGAAGGCTTAGTTTCCATTGGAAGGCTTTAGTGGAAGGCGTAGTTTGCCATTGAAGGCTTATGGAAGGCTTAGTAAAGTCTTCCAACAGGAAGGGTATGGTTTATAGAGAGCATGTCGTCATGTGAGTCAACAAGGTCTTTAAGTGCAATAGCTGCCGTGTGATACCAACCTGTGTGCTGCCATATATTAGGATACCCTTTAAGTTATATTTCTGATTCAGTAAGCTCTTGATATGGCTCTAGGCGACTGTATCGCATGGAGAGCAATTTCAAGGTTCACTGACACAAGACTTATATTTAATAGGTATGTTTGATGAAAATTTCTGGCAAATGGCAGCTATGCCACTTAGTCCTTCTTGCATTCACAGATTGATGTGTGGTCCATTGGAAAGGAACAGGATCATGATCATCTAGAACGTTAAAGCTGTGAGTTCGGCCCCAGTTTGCCAATATGTTTACAGGTGTGTTTATATCGCTTGCCTCGTCGACCCAAGCGAAGTTCAGAGTAAGCTTATGGGGAATATTACAATCATAAGTGCTGTAGGTTGTGGCACGTGGCCAGCTGTCGGCCTAATAGTGAACCAAAATGATTTGTGGACGATGTCATTACGGAACGCGTAATAATAATAGGCAACATACTTTGAATCCTCTGGAAAAAGGCGCGATACAAATTTATGAATTCCACGTTTCTGTAGAAGACTTCCAATTTAAGGGGTTGACGGTTAGGATATACTCAATAAAATTTTCAAGAATCACATATATGGTATCTACATTAAGAATCTGAATAAAAAATGGGGGTCACCGACTTTGTTTTTGAGCTATAGCCACCTTCTACAGTGGACGATTTTAGTTAAAGTCTTTCACCGAGGTATGTATGGATTTCAATGGATCGGAATTTTACAACATTTACATTAATACCTATTTTGTTTTAGGTATTCAGAAAGATGCATAGGGATTGGTCCATGTTACAACATTGAGAAGAACTTCACAAACCTTGAAAAGACGGTCCCCCATCCTACTCAACCTTGGGAAGACCCAAAGATCTCCGTAAGTTATTTTACCTAAATGATTTGCAGCATACCTTTAATTCTGGTCATTGTTATGAATAAGTTGTGTGTAGTTTAAATAAATATTTTGAGTATTTTTTACTTTTTTTAAAAAATTTTTGTGGCGGGGTAAATTGCCCCTTCAAGAGGCTAAAATTAAAACCTCCAAATCAAAATTATGAAAAAATACCTTTCTATTGCTTTTGTGATCTTTATTAATCAATAAATTGTAGCCTTCCATTCAAAAGTTATGTAAAAAATTAACTTTTCGAATTGAAAAATTTCTTACCATATTTCTTATGGTAATTTTATTGTTTTCTCAAGCGCGATTTTAAATTTTTTCTACTTTAAAATTTCTATATCTCAAACAGTTAATTTAGATTTTGACCTAATTTTCACAATTATTTTTAAATATTTCATGGGCTTATTTTCTAATCATACTAAAAAGTGTTTTTAAATATTAAAAAACAATAACGTTTCTAGACTGAATGGCTGAATCGCCAACGAATTTGAACGATCTGTCATGGCCGCCAACAAGATTTGTTCAAAAATAATTTATCCTAAGAGTGTGATAAAAACATAACCATTGGGCGCTCGCAGTGAACTAAAATAGCCATTAGCTCCTTAGAATCGGTGCTTGGTGGTGATCATTAGTCAATCTGCCTTGGTGTGGATCATTATCAATCTCTTGGTGGTGAATCATTAAGCCAATCTTCTTGGTGGTGATCATTAGCCAAGCTGCGTGGTTGTGATCATTAGTCAATTGCTTGTGGTGATCATTAGCCAAGAACTGAAAAAAAAAGATTTATTCTTGCTACTGTGAATCAATGACCCGTGACCCCTTAAAAAACAAGTTTCAGTCAGAGTTTTTTCTTCAAATAAAAGATAATGCATCCCAAAAATTTCAAAGGAAATGCTCATGAACTAACAGATTGCTTGTAGTAGATATTTCTACGGTAGTTTATGTCCATTTTGTCATATTTTTTGGGAATTAGATTTTTGGCCCCCATTGTTCTGGACTTGGGGGGGGGGGCACCCCGTGATATGCCCTATGTTTAGACACATTAATGGGGAGCTTAGTGAGGTCCGAACCAGAATTTGTGGGGGTTTTGGGGGGGTTTAAACTATTTTAACAAACCTTTAACTTTTTTTTCAACAAAAGAGTGTTTAAAAACTATTTTTGTTGGCTTCCTACTCTCTAAATTAAACGGCGGAAAATTTCACTCCCCAAAAGGGTGATGAATGTGAAACTCTTGTAACACTAAACTGAGTGTATGTACTTTAAACGATTTGTGAGCGACAACACTTTTGGGAGATAGTGATTATGAAGGACAACACGAAACCGAGTGGAAATCCACTTTTTAGCGAGTGATGTTCACTCTTTTTGAGTGGGAATTCGCTCGTTTAAGTACAAAACCATATTTTGGAGTGGTTTCTGTTTTAAAAGAGTTTCACTTTTTGGGAGTGAAATTTTCACTCATATTTACTATATTCAGAGATAACCTCCCAAAATCTCTTTTTATTTTTAGCCCTTTTTAGGGACTTTTTGGGGGGTAATTGGGGGGACCCTCCTTCCCAGTTATGGGGGCCTGATTGATTGCTATTCCATCATTGGTTTGATGATTTGGAATCTCAATAGATAGTCCACACAGAAGTTCTTGACAAAAATAAACATATTATAATCGTTAGGTGAAATATCCTATTACTGCAGTGTGGGGGGTTGGGATTTTTTGGGCCGTCGGCATAACAAAATAGAATAGCTGCATGATAAGATTTGCACTTGCATTGGAGCACTCTCAACTAAAACAGTATACACAAAGGGGGAATATTAACATTGCCCTCTAGAAGGGCCCTAGTTTCAAGTCAAAGTTAAGTGGTCACTTCCATCCTTTTCCCTTTCACTTTCAGTAAAAGATCTTCTTTCTACTGTTAAAGTTTGCACAGAAAGATTCCAACATTTAAGGTGTTACCTAAAACATATAAGAAAAGCTACTGATTTTTGCCACTAGTAAATTGGAATGTTTAGGACATAATAAAAGGTCATGGACGTCTGAAGGGCTTACTGGGAAATTACAAAACTCTGGATGTGTATTTCTTGCATTTCAGTTGTGCAAAAAAGCGTGTTGGAATAAAACCCACTCGGAAGTGGTTTTGTTACATTGACTTTATTTACACAGAACGAAACCCTTTTCATTTCAGGTGAGGGTTAAACATGTAAAAAAGCAATGCCAAAAGTGCAAAATGTACACTTCCCTTTACGAGAGAGTTGACAAACAATAATAAGACATTGCCAATTTTTGTTCATTTTCCATCTAGACCTTTCAGCACACCATCACTTATGCCTACAGTCCGAGAAATGCAACCTCAAGGCGAGAAACATGCACCCCAGTCTACTCAATGGGGATCACGCAACCCGCCACAGAAAAAACTCGACCAGAGCCAGCCGCCAAACGCTACACCTGGGCCCCCCAGACCCTTCTTGGCGGCACGACAACGGGAAGACGACTAATCCAGTACTCCTGACGGGGCGTCCTAACGTGGAAGTTACCTCGAGGACATGGCCAAGACTCCAGGACCGGGAAGCCACAGCATCGTGCACCCGAATACGCATAAGAACAAGACACCCCAGTACTCATACTGGGTAGGAATGGAATTACCAGGAGACAATACCAGAAAGCCTGGACCGGGTGCACACAGTCCAGAGAAAGTCTGTGCTAAAAGCAATCGCACCCAAAATATTCCTTGGGTACCAAACATTCAGAAGGAATTTATGGTCCCCTTATTACCACGATGTAGTGATTAGATTATGTATGGATCTGTTCACTTTTTCGGGAACATTTGAAAAAATCTCCCAGTTAATTGAGCGTTTGAGTTATTGCATAATATTTTAGATCATGATTTGTGACCCGCTGGAAGTCGCAACAGAATAGAAGTGATATTGATGACAACCTGGAATGGTTTGTGCTGAAGGGGAGCCACACTTTAGTTGCTAGCACAATCCAGTTGCACTGATTTGCAAGTTAGTGCATCAAGCACAACACAATCTTTTAACAAATTTTGGACCCAAATGAGATTTTCATGGCCTCCTTTGAACTCAACATTTAAAGGTGCACGAGAGATTTCACATATCAGGTGTCCTAAAAAATCGAAAGACTGATTTGTGCCTTGATGTAAAGTTTTACACCAATCTATACCCATCTAAAAGATTAAGCTGAAAAATGTTTCTTGGGTATAAAATGTGAAAATTTCTAATTTCGTATTTATAGGAGCAAATACGAAATTCAAGCCTATGTTTTATATTGAATTAAGCAATCAAATCCCTTTTTCTCTCTTTTAAGAAAATTTCGGTAGCCAAATACAAGGTAAAGAAATCTCTTGATTGTCTACTATATGAAACTATATTCGACCCTAATATTTTTTGCCTCAAAATCTCTCGTTGCACCTTTAAAGGTCACCTTCCCCACACACTGATCAGTGGGACTAAAATTCTTTAGACCCATGTTCCAGACCAGAGCATGAACCCTATAAAATCCATTACAGGGGCATTTCGGGATCCACAGCTCGTCCACGACTTGCCTAACAAATGTGAGATCTTTATATTCATTTGAACCAGTTAGCCTTAGTACATCCAAGCGTGCCCGAATTTACGTGCAAATTCGTCGCATCTGTAGAGAAGAAAATTCGCAATTTTGTATTTTGTCCGTAAACGGACAGAATTACAGTACATTGACCTATGGGACATGGGAAACGGGAGCAATTGTCATAAAACAAAACCACAAGATCGGGGATCAGATCAAATTTTGGGAATAAGTGTTTTCTCAGGATATTAGTGATCAATGAATAAAACAGGGATGGTGCTGAAATCACGAAACGCACCTTTAAGGTCATGTCCTGTCACAACTGATCAGGTAGTGGGGACTTATGGCACAAATTCATGTGGTGTGCAAATTGTATACAACTGAAATTGTGGTAAACAAGTTATGTTATGCATCAACAATCAAAAATTGATGAGCAATTGCCACAACCCTCTTTCATGGCCCCAAGCTTGGATTTCAAGGTTTACACGGGGTCCTGGTAAACTATTTAAAATGTTCAGATTGTGTTGAAAGCACGCCATGATGTTTGTCTGTTTACGAAGGATTCCAAAAAGTTATAGTTTATACTACCTTGGCCTTATAGTTGGGGAATAGGGGATAAACAGTTAAATGGTGAAAAGACCATTATGGTTTGACAGGGGTCACAAGGTAAAAGTGGTAATTGGTGTACTGTGGGTCAAGTTGTGGGTTCAAGCTCATTAGAACGAAAATATCGGAATACATGTAGTTTTGACTATCTTAAAGACAATCAGTGGATGCACCCGAAGAGTCAAAATAATTGAAATTGCAGAGGTTTGAGAAATAGCTTAAAAGTGAAGGATACTCTGTTGATCAGTATAGATTTTTTCCAACTAAAAAAAATGACAAAAGGAGGAAAAACGTAGTTTCACAGCTATGAACAGCCATTAATTACGTGTTTGTATAAGTGGTCCGTTCGGACAATAATTACTTAAACATCCGATTTGTTCTTATTCGGCTGTGTTTGGCCCTATCACTTGCAGGGATGTAGGATACCTATTACTTGTTCCAGACATGCAAAAACCTGATTTGATTTTTTTCGATTTTTACTAATTTTTAATTCACTGATAGTGCCTTTAAGTGTTTGTTTAGTAATTCAAAATGGCACAGAAGCAACAGCTATGGATTCATTGACCTGGACCTATTTGTTGGCTCACGTGAAACTAAGATAAAGATAAGGCCAAACTATTCCTTATTTCAATCTTTAAAGTAGGGGGGGGGGAAACAATTGCACCAATATTGCATGAATCAAAGCAACTTTAAAACTTTTGACCCATGTACACACCAAAAATGGACTTTTCATATTTTTACGTTTTACCCCATAACTCCAAAAAAACTATAAGCATAGATAGTGTAAACTTAACCTTTGGAATCTGTAACCGACCAAAATCATGTGTGATTTTTCAACACAAATTTGAACCATTTTAAATGTTGACCCCTGTATAACCATGAAACTCAGCAAGCGGGGTCCTGGGGTTAGTCAAGTGCTTCCATTTCCATTTTATGGAAAAAAGATTTTGCTTGTACGTGTTTACCCTGATGGCGACATCTAAAATGGGATTTCTGCCCTTCATGGTTAAGCATACACCATAACAGAATGACTTGGATCATTCAAAAACCTTTTAAGCTGAAGTTGAGTGGTACAAATAAAAACAAAATTAATGTACACAAATATAATCCAAATTATATTTATATAAAAACTCAAAAAATAAAAAATTAAAGATTTTAATATTTTTATGTTTTTTCTTTTTCATTTAAAATCATTTTTTCCGTTCAAAATTTTGAATTCCGATTCTCCATTAAAAGTTCATGTTCCCTCTCCATCCTGTTGTGAAATTTTCATATTCCCCTCTTGCTTACTATTTTTTTTATATTCCCGTGAAATCCCTCACCCTCCCTATGACACACACATCAATTTTTTATGATGTTGCAATCTTTTTTTGATATTAAAGAAAAAATCCAAAATTTAAAAAAAGAAAAAACCTAAAAAATTGTGCATTTTGTGATTCCAGAAGCCCCTTCTGTTTAGTCCATTGTTCACTAGAGATCCCTGAGGAAAAGCTCATTCACACACTTTTGAGCTGATCGAAAACTTTTTTGTGTATGAGCAAATGCTCTTTCCACGGTCCCATAGGGCCATGTGCCTACAATTTGTCGGTAGGACAGAGAAAATACAAAATGCGAATTTCTTACACACACACGACCGAATTGCGTAGATTGGCACCACAGGATTATAATGTAACAGTTCGTGATATGAAATCTCAACTTTTTTTAGGCAGATCGGGGGACACGGCTCTGTGATCACGAAATGCCATTTAAGAAAACAAAGTATCATCAAAATATTTAGTGTGGAGAACTAAGGCCTTCAATTCATCTCCAATGAGACGATGGGAAGTGATATTGTGCCAATTTGGGGAAAATTCCCCTTTTGAAAAAAAAGCCCTCAAAAAGCCCGGTTACAGGCCTGCGTTCTAGTGCTAATATGTTTACTATTTTATGCAATTGTTGGAGACGTATTGAAAACTAAATAAATCTATGATCCTAAAGACAATGAAAAATACACCTTAGATTGGATGTGTCAAGGTATTTTTTTCAGCTAAGATCTGTATTCTGGACTTTTTGGGACTTAATTGTGACCTTTGTGTGTGAGGGTATACTTCTTTTTCCAATTTTTCAGAAATTAACATTCCTTTATAAACACGTGAATGGTAACATGTTAAGGAGCTAATGGGCAGAAGTAGGTTTAAGTCAGAATACCCAAAACTAAATGTCAGGGCTGTCCTGAAGTGCTCTTTTTAACAGTAAAAAAAAAATGTATATAAATGTAGCCTATATTTGGTGTGTATAATTGATTTATGTACATTAGGCAGCTTTCTGAACAAAAGATAGCCACTTCCATCTTTCTGTGTGGCATGTGATTAAAGAATTTTGAATACTGGAAATACATTGCAAAGTAATTTGTGTAAAGTATATACACATGGTTATGCAATAATTTAAGATAGGTGACATTGACCTATACTGTATAAATTTGTATCAAATGCCAGGGCAGAAATTATACCATGTTGAAATGCCATTCATTGTATCTTGTCAGTTTTTTCTCTAAGGTTGTTGTTTAGAGTATGCATATTAAAGATGGGGGTCCCAATATGATTTGATTTTTCATGTGTTCTTTCACATGGAGCAATCACCAAAAACATCTGAATGTAATTTTGAGTGGAAATTGGTCTAGCCGTATGGCCAGGAAGCGAAGATATGTAGTACCATTGGGCCCATAGGACAGCATGTTAAATGTTGTCTACCAAATTGGAGAAATTTTGTTTTTAATTCATTGTTATATATAATTCCATTTTTCGATAAAAACCACTCGATATGTGGTCAATGGTGATTTATTATAGAGTATTATTATTCGTTGTATGTTCTCATTTAAGGCGACTCGGATGTGCTGAAGCTGGCACCCTCAGCTTCATATAAATCCTGGTTTTTTTGCATAAAATGCTT
>JAMKCH010026690.1:0-27430 GCA_023653785.1 Ophioderma brevispina
ATTAAAATTTGCTGGCCCCTCGTAAATCATTTTGTGAACAAAAAGATAGGCCTATAAGAGAAAAAAGGTTTCCATACATCACAATTTTTGGCACTCAAAAGGATATTCCACATTTATGATAGATCAAAATAAAAAAACGAAATGGCGGTAAACTTCAGACAAAAGAAATACACGCGTATATTCGGAAAGTTAGTTGGAACAATAAATATTACGGGGTTCTGGAGTTACACAGTCCCACATATCGATGAATAATGTAATTTCGACTTGGGCGACGTTGCATGATGCAGCAATACACATTTCCATGAGCAAAGGAGCTATAATATGAAAGACTTCTTGGGGGGAGAATCAATTCCTGCGAATAGTACAGGACCGTCATACACAGGATTTATTGGGGGGGGGGGGGGGGGTCGCAACTTGGGAAAAATTGACCTAAGTAATAGTGTAATAGTGGACCTACCCCCCCCCACCCCCCCACGCAACCCACCCCCCCCATAACAAGTGGTCCTTTTTTTAAATTTAACTTAAGTGGAAAAGTGACGTTTGGGGCTTTTGAACATCTCATCACAAAGTGAAACTTTAGGTCCATTTTGGTCTCTAAAATTCTGGATCTTTTTCTATAAAAACAGTACAAAAAATGGACATTAATAGGCCCTCTTTTTGGAATGGGGAACCGCAACCCCCTCCCCGCGTATATTAAGGGACTGAATCGTGATTTACATTCAAAAAAAAAGTATTCAAATAGCCCAATGTATCACCAGTCATCCGAACTTATTTCAGATACAGGCCCTATAACATGTTTACAAAGTACCATTACTGTCAAATGCACTCCTTACTTTATATGGTGTGGTGGTGGGGTGAGGGAGTGGGTGAGGAGGGAGGTTTGAACAGGAGGACATGATATTGAATTAAATGCAACAAGTTTGTTAGAAGGGCTGACCCCCCCCCCGTGCCTATAAAAAATAAAAAAAACTCGAAATTTCCAATTAAAGAGTTTCTGCCAATATTGATACGTTGCAAGTGCGAATCACATGAAGAAGAATGGCACTTGCGTTTATAAGCATGGTAAGATTGTGCTACTCTTGACAATTGTATTCTCTATGAATACGAAAAAACAATCACAAATGTTTTTGCAATCCTATAAAACGCATATTAAGGTGTGGATTATAAACAAATCATAAATTCCCATAACGATCGCTTTAATATGTAGAAGTGCCTTCTTGTCGAGTTTTGTTTTCAGATATGCCCTTTTACTCACTTAAAACGAAGAGTGAAAAACATGCCACTCTAAACAAGGAGTGATATCTCACTCCAAAAAAAAGGCCAGCTGAGTGACGCATCTTTAGAGTGAGATCCACTCAAAATAAAGAGTGAACAAAAGAACTCTAAGGAAAGAGTGAACTGAGAACTCATTTTAGAGTGACCTAGTTCCTCCTTAGAGTTGGGATTATTTAGGGAATTTTGTTGTTTGGTGAGTATATTGTATGTGTAGGTCATTAAGTCATAGCATCGTGACATTGATATGAAGAGTTGTGGCGCATCATTGGCATGTTCAGTGCGACATGCATGATTGTGGCATCGAATGAGTGTATGATCCACGGTATGAATGCACGGACATGCATGATTGTGCGTTTCGTACATGGGTAAGCCTAGCCTGGCCGTGAGCCTGGCGCAGGAATACCGTATGTACGAGCTGATAATACAGTAAATAACATTTAATGCTTATCCACACTTTGTCTGTAAATGCTGAGAACTGTGACGACAAATACAATATACTCACCCGTAAAGATATCATAATTTCTCACTAATCTTTTAAAATTAGTTCAACGTTTGCTGACGGTCTCAATTAACTCGTCAGCCATGTTGTTCGAAAAAATCACGCGTTTGCGGCGTTTCTGATTGGCTATTAGTTAACTCCGAAAAAAGAGTGAGCATTTTATCACTCTTTAGAGTGAGCTCGTTCTCACTCTTGAGAGCTAAAATCCGGCGATTAAAGTTCGAGTGGGATTCACTCCGAGAAGAGTGGCATTTTGAGCCACTCGGGTAAGAGAGTGAGCTCTGTTAACCGCGAGTGAAGGTGTCGGGTTGCATTTTCTCGCTTTTTAGAGCTTAAAGCCACTCGATTAGAGGTAATTTAAAATAACTCGAAATTCAGAGTGGATTTTTCACTCTTATTTTAAGAGAGTAAACAAAGGGGACAAAATAGTATAACCATAACTAATTCTTTAAATGAGTTTATCTTTTCCCCTCCCATTTGATGATAAGCAACAACCATTTTTTTTAAATTCTAACTAACGGGGGGGGGGGGTGGGGATGCATAAGATCACAATCATGTTCTCTAGAAAAACCCTCTTGATAAGTTTCATCTCCTGAACAAACGGATGGTTTTGTTATAGGTCTTCACGGAGCTATAATCAACATGTTTTCACCCCTCTCCAAACGAAACTAGTCTTATTAACTGTCTAGAGGACTTCATAGAATTCATTGACGTTTTTTTCCCCTTAGACTTACAGGTTTAGTAAAAACGATTACACAGTGTTTGATTTCCTAGAAATTTACCATTTGGAACTTGCTCTACACCCAGCTGATAACCTTTCCTGTTATGAAGCGCTTAAAGCATCTCTTTAATCTTATTTTTCATCCGTTTTACCTCACTACTTTTTTCCTTTTATTCCTTGGAATTTTTCCCCCAATTCGGGTCCATTATTTACTTCCCTGAGCGGTGACTCCCTGCTCCAGCCCTTTTTGCAACCACTGAAAATTGTATTCTTTGAGTTTGACAAGGGGATTTTCAGATGGGTAAACCCCCACGGGGCCACGTCGAGCAAACCAACTTTAATAGTCGACGGCGACATGTCCGTTACAAATAATAAAAATGTTTTAATTTATGTTGATTATCAGTTAATATTTCTCGGATATTCTTTAATACACGGCCATTTCCTTCTTTCATGATAGTTTACGCACATAGCTACCACCGAGTAAGAATCCGCCGTGTATGAAAAGAAACAACAGCATGGCATAACGTGTTAGTCTTTGTATAAAAATTTTAAGTTTTCTTTCCAAAGGTTCGTTAAAACGTTATAACTCATTTTGATTCATTTCAGACCACCCGCACGCACACATAAACACCACAACACTACACATTTGTCCCCTTTACGTTTTAATTGTACTGAAATGATATGCCCATCTTTCATTCCCGTATCATTCTAAACGGAGACCGTATGTTATGATTGTTGGTCAAATATCCCCATTGTCGTTATGTTCATGTCAAGTAACAGCGTATGAATATCAGTCCATATAAATTAACATGCGACAATGCCCACAAAACGCAGCAAACGCGTCACGTTTGACGACCCGATTATTAGCGTTGCAAGCCGTCGCATTTCCGTTGCGCTATCACGCGTCACCTGTTTTAACGCCAGCTTGTTTTTTTAGAATTCTATTTGCCGGCCCCAGTCCAAAAAAGCACAATCTTCAGTTTCTCGTAAAAAAATTCCCCACAGCCGATTGGCCGATTTTGGATAGGTGATAGATGATTCAAAATGCATTAACAGTACCAAAATTGTCGACCGAGGAATTAATTCGAGATGATCTTCCCTCACGACTGAACTAGTTGTGTAAGTCAGTAAAGTAAGATCTGAGCATATGGGATTCCCTTCTGGAGTAGTTTGTGTATATCATTTGGCGTGTCGTTCTCCACGGCTTGGATCGGTCTTTTGAGTCATGTTATCATCCCTCCGTCAGAAAACATGTGGTATCGAGTGGAAATTTGAGCACTACATTACACTCTGTAATAACTTAACGATTACTCTTTTAGTGGTTTTAATGATTTAATTCTTTGTTAGCAATATGATCCTGAGCTTTATTTAACCGTAATTTTGTGGCAGAAATGGACGTCCGTAATACGTAAAATTAACCATTTTTTTCAACAGTGCATGTTCGCGTAATCTGGTCCCTTTTTATATTTGACGACTCACCTTGCTGAGTGTTTTTGTGCTTCACAACTTTATAGAGGATTGCTGACATTAACTTCGTTTTGTATTTTTTTTTTTTTTGTTCTTCATATCACGTTCCCTATCCAAACGTAAATTAGCTCTGCCTCACTCTAGACAGAAAAGAACCGCTGGAGTATGTAAAAAGCATGTCTACGACCCAGACTGAAGCCGGTTCGTCCTTGCACAATCCCAGCTTCTCTACCTGTGAACTCTACTATATTTTTTGATAATATCAATAAAAATAAACAACAATGTTTTTTTGTCGACATCATGGGTGCATACCACAGAAGCGCGGTTTGGCGAATTTAACTCTGAAGACGCTGGCACGACGCATACGCTATACGAAAGATTCCGATACGCGTAAAATGCATTTGCGAACATTTACGAATCCCCCATAGCGCGGTCCATGCCGGAAAACAATTGCGGCCAGACGTATCGCCTTTTATAAATCTTTGCTTTCACCCACTGATCTCTATACTGATCAGTGGCTTCACCCGATACCTAATAATTGACCGTTACTAACAAGCGCGGTACGCGTTTCGTGTTGCGACGGGCGGTCTTACGCATAGACGCTATATGCCGTACGCAATTAACAGCGCCTTATGCAAAATAACACGTCATACTTTTTCGCTTTGGTTGTGGTTGTGGTGACGAAAACTTGGAATAGACGAGCGGAAATAGATTAAATATAGGGAAAAGTTACGGATTAAATTTGACGGTTTATATTTAGACATGGGAGCTACCGATATGCGGAACTCGGAGCACGGGAACTTGAGTTAATGAAACAAATTTAAAATACGTGGATGTTGTGTCTGGGGTTGTCATAATCTGCAGGATGAGAAACTTTATCACGAGTTTTTGAGGAGTTATGAGCAAAAGATTGCGGATAGGAACTACGGTTAGCACGCAGCTACCACGTGATTATAACTTAAGTGAAAAATAACTGAGAGACTCTTGATGAAATATTGTCAATATTGACCGTTTTATTAATTATTTAGAAAATGGGAACTACATTAGCTACAGGATTTACAAATGGTCCCAATAACACGTCATGTTATTTCGCTTTGGTTCTGGTATGACGAAACTACAGGTTGGACACGGAAGTAGTATTTGAGGCAAAAAAAATAAAAATAAAATAAAACAAAAATATACGGAAAGTTATACGGGTTTTAAATATTTGACGTGTCCTATTTAGAAATGGTAACTACATGAGCTACAGGATATGGCGGAACTTGATGGTAAGTAAAATGTTAAGAATACCGAATGTTGTGGACCCCTCGTGGGGAGTCCTAAACTTCAGGATAACTGTAATTTATAATGGCAGTTTGAGGAGTGTCACAATTTCACGGTGTGTGTTATTTCACTGGTGTGAAAAATGTAGTTTAAAATGGAGTTCAATGTGGCCCTTAATTATCCAAGTGATATCTATAGCTAAGTTTATAAATCGATTTAATCAACTCAAGCTATTCTTCATCCTACTTTTCTCTCTGATATATCTTTTGGATGAGTGGGCACACCCGATATTAATTCCCAATCTTACTATAATTCAAGAAAACCATTGTGTGTATGTATTATGTATGTATTAAGATCCTATATATTAGATGACATTTTTATTGAAATGCTAGTCTAGGATATGACTTCGGTGGAAATGTGAGGACCTTTTTAAGGTCCTCACATTTTTTTATTAGTGAGATGATATCCATGCATTTAGAACCCTTACGATTTTGAAAAAGGATCCCTCACATTTGGTTGTGTTAGGGTTAGGGTTAGGGTTATTGTTACAGGATTTAGGGTTTTAGGGTTAGGGTTCTGATTTGTAGGTGTTAGGGTTAGATTAGGGTTAGGGTTAGGGTTAGGGTTAGAGTTGTGTTTAGGGTTAGGTGTAGAGTTATTGTTAGAGTTATTAACCCTAACTACGCTAACAATAACTCCTAACTCCTAAGGGTCACTGAAGCGAGTAGATCACTCGGCTTTCGGCCTAACCCTAGTCACTGGGGCGAGTAATCACTGCGGCTTTCGCTCTAAACCCTAAGTCACTGGGGCGAGTAGATCACTCGACTTCCGCCCTAACCCTAAAATACTGGGGCAAGTAATACTGGGCTTTTCGCTCTAACCCTAAGTCACGGGGGAGACGCGAGCTGTCTTTAATTTGAAGCACTTTATTGTCGCTTAAAAAAAACAGCCCGTCACCCAATTTATATGGCTGCGGCGCAAAACACCCAGGTCAAATCCAGTTGATCGCAATTGAACTGGTTTCAACTGAACCAGTTGAAATCCCGTTTTGCCCAGTAGAATAATCCAGTTGAATCCCAGTTGAATCAGTCGATTCGGTTACGTGAAAATGCCCATTTTCAACTATTTTTAACTGACCATTGACCAGTTAGACCAGTTACAAACAGTTAAAACAGTTGAAACCAGTTGTTTCCGTCACGGAAAATGGAACAACTTTCAACTGGGATCACCTGGAATTTGAACCGGCAGTTAGCTAAGCGACTTTACATGACTGCGCTCAAAGCTATTTACACTTTTACCCCATATTTCCCTCAGCTCGTCAAGCCCTGCCCTCTTTACGGGCTATCGGTCTGCGACGCTGCGAGTTATTAATAAACTATAGATTAAGTAAATTTTAAAGGCCTGCGGCGCATCTAGTTGGCTAATCTTTCTTTATTAGCGGCGGCGTCAATCTAGTTGGTAAGCGATCTTAAGGCTGCGGCGCAATCTAGTTGTGCTACAGGCGTCGTTTTATGCCTGCGTCGCAATGCTAGTTGGCAAGCGTTCTTTATAGGCTGCGTCGCAAGCTAGTTGGCTAGCGATCTTTATAGGCTTCGGCGCAAAAACAGTTAGCTAAGCGGTTTTATAGGCCTGCGGCGCAACCTTGTGAAAACTTTACTTTACCCCCATAATTTCCCTCCTTCTTCAAGCCCTGCCCTCTTTAGGTGGCTGTGAAGTCAGAATTCAAAGGAACCGGTTTTTTTGCCGTATCTTCTTAATTGTTGTTCCACATTTATAAAGTATACATATTTGAGACGGAAATTACCAAGGAATCCAAATATGATAAGAGCTTTCCCCCAAAAATACGTATTTTTTGAGAACATAAAAATGGCGATGTTCACTCATTTTTTTGTTCCTATAAAAATAATATAGAAATTTTATAAAAATGTGCCGTGTTCGTATTTGTAATACAGAGTCATAGTTCTATGTGCGGTCTTTCCCCTTTTTTAAAATTCTGCACTATTTATCAAATTATTTGCCAAAAAGCCAAAAAACCGCCGTGTTTCAATTGGGAACAAACGCCAATATTGTTCAAAGGTTGACCTAAATCAAGATTTTTAATTAAAATATTTAACCAAAAATGAAAACGAAAAAACCGACCCTAGATTTTGATATGCTCTATACGATGAGGTTCATTTCTTACCTGTTGCTGATATGATTTCGATTAACTGGGAACCGAAAATCACGGATTTATCGCCGAATGTGAACACAGAGAAAATCGCCATACTTTGTCCAAATATGTCCCATTTCGCTCAAATCTAGCCTATACTCCAAACCACAAGCGTTTTATCAAATCTCTTACATTTCTTCACACTTCTTCTGCACCATGTCAAAGTTGATTCAGTTCTGGGATACTTATGATCAAAATTAAAATTCAACAATTTTATGAGTCTCAAATCGTGAAATTTAAATCCCATTCTGTTTGCAAAAGCACTCACTTGGGGCAACTCATTTTACAATTGCATACAGTTCCATGTGTGTGCGTCATATCGAATCATGCATCATGCTTTTCTGATGCGCTCATTACATCGCGAGCGCCGAATAGCACAGCGAGGTATTGCGTAATACCCGAAATTACCCGCCCTTTTGCAGTTCAGACCCTTTTGATTGTGTCTTGGTCAAAAAGCGTAACATAGTAAAGTAAAATGAAACCAAATATGAGGAAAAAATAAATATATTCAATAGATTCTGTTGAAAACACACGCCGTGGAGTTGATTCCTCATGCATGCACCCTGCTTGACGTGGTCTGTGACCTTGTGGTTTTGATATCAATGAGACGAGTCTATGATATCATGTATAGACACATTTGTTGATTAAAGTTACTGCAAACTAAAAGTTAGTCTACAATTACCTGAGGTCTTTGCCTTTTATCATTGTCCCTATCTGTTTTAGGATATGTTATTTTTTATTTGTAAACTATTCTGTATTCTTCCAATCCTAGACTATCATTTGCGAGCAAATTGAAAATTACATAGTTTTTGCAAAGATTGCCCGGCCCCTTTAAGGGTACACACCACTATTTTGCGCCTCCCATAGACTTTGTGTCGAATGGGCTGTATCTCATTACCTTGCCGGTTTCAGAAAAAAGTATATGAGATTGCACATTTTGTTCGCAAGACTCTCTTTTATAACATATCCAATTTATTACATTTTCCGTATAAATTTTCCAATATTAGCGATTCTCGGGATAGTAGTAATTTCGTCTACTCAATTTTCGCTTCGAACCCGGGAAATGCACGTTTTTTGTTACTCCGCCAGTAAAAAAACAAAGCTTAAAAGCAACACGTTTCCTTTCATTTAATGCATGTACACTTTCCAAAAAATCGGTAGAGACCCAATTTATGCGAAAATGGGCTCAAATAGTATCAATAACTCAAATTTTCCTTTTGCAGTACGTACTATTGTCTGTGATAAATTTTTGCCGGAAGTGTCCGCCAAAAGTGTAATTAGTGGTGTGATACCCCAATGACGTAAATATATAGTCCAGCTCTATGTTGTACCCTTAACGAGCGCGCGCGTTTATTGATGTCGACCAGTCAATCCCGGGCTGACGTCACCCGCACGGCAAAGGTAAGGAAATGGAGTATATGGATGTAATCTGGTTCAATTCCTTACTGTTTACGGTTCGGAAATCGACAGGTTAATGGATGCTGCTTAAACATCCACACACCCTTCCCGTCAATTATCTTTGGCTCAAATAATCTTATCTGTCTTCATTAAATGGTGGCTTCGAAAACGAACTGGGTTTAAAGAATTTGTTCTGGTGACAGAAATATGAACTCACACATTTTTGGATTAACGCTACACATTTTCCATTTTCGGTCAGAACCGTATTTTTATTTTCGTATTAATGAACTTTTTCTCATTTTCGGATCAAACAACTTATTTCATTTTCGCTCAACGAAACCTTATGTTCATTTTCCGGATCAACGAACCTCATTTCATTTTCGGATCACCAACGAACCTCATTTCATTTTCGGATAAATGAACCTTATTTCATTTTCGATCTACGAAACCTATTTCATTTCGGATCAACCAACCTTCGAATAAACGAACCTTCTACGGAAAAACGCAACTCGATACCCGAACATCGGAATAACAAAACTTCGGAATAAAGAAACACATGTTCGGATTACGAACCTTCGGAATAACTCCTACGTAGGTATAGGAAAATTCCCGTGTTCGGATTAACGACCTTCGGAATAAACGAACCTTCGGAATAATAACGAACCTTCGGAATAATGACCAGCAACCAATTCGGCAAGGACATAACATTCGAATCTATTCACTGCGTGCACATTACAATAGACATGCAGATGTACAAGAATGTGAAGTGTGTCCCCGGCCGATTATTGAATATCATTAGCTCCATTGTTAGCTTGAGCATGTTGAGGTTATGTGTATATCCATTGGTCACTGATATTCTGGAAATAAATTGAATTGACATCATTTTTCTAAATAATGTGCACTCTTTTCATGTGGAGACACAGCTTTTCTTGGTTAAAGCAATATTAGCACATTTTTTTTGAAGAGCGCCCCCAATTTTTCAAAAAATTGAGATTTTTACACGGTTGCATTGGTAACTGGCTAGTAAACTATACCTGTGAATGGTTAACCTCTACAATGTCTATGTGTCGCAAACGAAGGAATTTTGTAACTAGAATAATATCGGGATCCCGATAATAATTCAACGGCTGCTGGAAACGGCCTACCAATATGAAATAGCCGGGAAATAGCGCCATGTACGTATCTACGCTCATCTATTAGTTGTTTTATTGGTTCAGGCAAGTCAAGTTAGAGGTCATTTTCTTGAGGTGGCACTATTTCATCATGGACGGAACGATAAATTAAGTCTTAGCATTTCCGATCTTGCCGTTAAGTACAATCTAGGATCCCAATTCTAATTACAAAAATCGCCAATTTTATGATAAATACGCATTTTTTAGCATTCTCGTTCGCAGGTGTAGTTTTCTAGAATTACCAACATAGCTGTGCAAAGATATCAAATTTTGAAAATTGGGGGCGCTCTTCAAAAAATTTGCTAATATTGCTTTAAGTTAATATTGTTTTAATTTTAGTGAAAGAAATAAGTAATCCCCAGGTCTGTAGCACGAAAATTTAATTAAAAGGCCAAAATTGTATTATGTACCATGGCCTACATGCAGGGCCCTGCTCTGTACAAAACATAGGAAAAATCCCAGTTATGACAGAAAAATGACCAACACATGCAACCTAAAAAAGGGGCATTTCGTGATCCACAGCCCCGTCTTCCAATTTAGCTGAAAGAAATCGAGATTTTTATATCATTTGAATCGCAATAAAAGTATAGGCCTAATGATAATGAAAGCTGGAAGTTGTATAAATCACTTAACATAATGCTAAAAGAAGCAAAACAGGATTATTTTACTAATGAAATTAATCATCTTATCGTGTCCAAACACTGTGGTTCTCAAATATGATCCAGCCAGAGATTGGTACAACATCTGGCTGCTTCACTGAATTCCGCAAGGTCCTTGTTTGTGCATTTTTGCTCCAGCAGTGAGCAGGCCAAGAGATGTTCCATTGTCTGTGGTGCTGTTCCACAACCACAGGTAGTGTCCTGATCTGCTTCCAGGTAGCCCCACTTCTGCAAGGAAACCTTAGATCGGCCAATTCTGCAATCCGGGAAAAAAGTTGTTAGAACACTAATCAATCAGTGTTAAAATATGCGTCTATTTTACAATGTAGTTGTTTTTGACTGATGTCAAGTTTTAAATGAAGGCGAGAACTTGTCTCTCAAACCTACCCTTCCCCACCTTCTATCAATCAATGTTGGGAGAAGTGACAAGGATGTTGAGTACATGAGGTGGCTCAACATTGAATAGGGGAGAGAGGGGGAACATTTTTCAAAGAGACGTGCATTATGTTCTAACCATTTTTTCCCGGATTGTGGTTCTCAATCTGTTGAGGCATCGTCATTCAGCCCATGAGGAGTCAGCTCCAGGTGGGAGATGCTCACCTGGTTCAATACCGATAGATGTTACTTGCAATTGGTTGATGGCAAGTCTTTCTTTCCACAAGGCGACTCTCTTCAGCTCCTTAGAGACTGTTTCAAGAGGTAGGACTTGCTTAAGAAACTCTCTCTGGCCGATTTAAGGCGGTTGGCAGCAGGTATCTGTCCAGACATAGGGTGCTTCACATTAGATCCTTGGCAGCTACGCTCTTGCATGCTCGCTACGCTACGACGGATGTCTGGTGGAGCAATTCCTGCTAGGATGTATATAGTTTTCCGTTGGTGTTGGACGGAGGCATCCTGTGATAAGCCGGCAGGAGGCATTTAACCCTAGTGAATCGAGCTTCTTGGCATGGGTTGATCTTTCCCATACAGGGCAAGCGTACTCTTCACATGAGTAGCACAGGGCAAGTGCCGTCGATCTTAGGGTATGTGGGCGAGCACCCCATCTTGTGCCAGTTAGTTTGTTCAAGATGTTATTGCGTGAACATACTTTACTCATCGTCTTCTCGATGTGGGTCTTATAAGAGAGAGTGCGGTCCAAGGTAACTCCAAGGTAGATAGGGTTATCACAGTGCTCCAGGGGTGTTCCAGACCAGGTAACTTTAAGCTGACGTGTAGCTTCACGGTTGCGTAGATGAAAAGCACACACCTGTGTCTTAGATGGATTTGCACGTAGGTGGTTTTCCTCATAATAAGGAGTGAGTTCATCCAAAGCTTTGGAGAATCTCTCTTCAACAACTGTGAAGTCGGCATCTTGTGCGCTAATTCCAAGATCGTCTGCATAAATAAAACGACAGGTCCCTGCACTCCTAGGTTGGTCGTTGGAATAGATGTTGAACAGGAGAGGTGCAAGCACACTCCCTTGTGGTAGACCATTCTTGAGCCTACGCCATCGACTCTTCTTCGCTCTTAGCTGAACAAAGAACGTCCTGTTTGCCAGCAATCCTCGGATAAGCTCAGTCAAGCGGATGTCCTTGGTAATTTCCAGAATCTTATGGAGTAGGCATCTGTGATTAACAGTGTCTTACGCTGCTGATTGGTCGACGAACACAGCTCCGGTTACCATACCCTTCTCGAAACCACCCTCAATGTGTTGAGTTAGGTTGAGTACTTGGCTTGCTGTTGATTTGCCTGGCCGGAAACCTGCTTGTTCTGGTACGAGGTGTTCGTCATTCACAGGTGCGATACGATTGAGCAGGAGACGTTCAAAGAGCTTGTAGGTATGGCTGAGGAGTGATATTGGTCTGTAGCTCTTGGGATTGGATGGGTCTTTCCATGCTTTAGGAGTGCCATAACACGTGCTTTCCTCCAGATCTTTGGGAACCTGTGGGAAAGTGGGCAGCAATTGTAGAGCTCAAGAAGCCATTCCTTTGCTACTGGGCCGAGATGTTTTAGCTGCTAAGTTGAGATGTTGTCAAGGCCTACTGCTTTTCCTGGTTGAAGTATAGCAATACCCCGGGAGCAATACCTGATTCCAATTCGTCCATGTTGAAGGGGCGAGTGAAACCAGGGTCGCTACTAAACCTCTTTGGTCTAGTTGATCTTCTTGGGCTTCTTGCTGCACTTGCCATTTGAAATCAGTTGGTGGGCAACTTGGTTGGGTGTGACATTTGGCTGCTGTGGAGGTTCTTTTGGGTCCCCTCGGAGCTTTCGGATGGTAGACCATGCTTTCTTGCTGTTATGGGTCATATCGGTGGTTTCAATTAAACTATGCCAGGTTTTGATCTTTTCCTGGGAGATCCTCTCCGAAACTTCCTCACCTTTAGCAGTTGTTTCAGCTGAAAAGAGATCAGCTTCAAACATTGTGATATACTCTTGATATTCTCTAGCACATTCCTTGGAAAGGCCTGGTAGGCCTATATAAAATCTGTCCTGCAGCCTCTGGGTATGAATCTCCGGGCAGTCTTGTTCACTAGTTGGGCAAATTTGTCATAGTTATGGGGTTTTGGAGCAATCCTCTTCACGTTTTGATCCAGGTCATCAGTGAATCCTTGCCAGTCTGCTTAGTAGTTAAAGCGACGCTTAAAGGCACTTTGTTTGGTCTTACTGCAGCGTTGACTTGGATACCGATTGGTCGATGTTGAACTAGTGGAACAGGATCCAGAACAGTCTTGCTACACAGGTTAGAGAGTTTTTAACTACTGTCCTTCAATTAGCTTAGACCCCCTCGGTTTTTAATTACTATTATAGAAGGTATTGTGTCGGAAAAATCGTGAAAGAAAATTTGTATTCATCTAATTACCCAACAAGATTTTGAAGGTGCATGCTGAAAGTCTTTCTTCACACCCATTCTATTCAATTTCTTCTGCGATTTTGACCATCAGTCTGCAAGGACTGGAACAGGCCGAATATTCGTATGAGCATGAACTTTCAGGGATCTCTCATATAAAATAGGTGTGTAAAACGTTGGTGGATCCTTGATGTAGACTTGGATGACAAGAAATCAATTACATAGGGAATAAAGCCCATAACACCATTCAACTCTATACATGTCTATAATTGATTATTTCGTGAGAAATTAACTGAAGGAATAACAAAACGTTTGCAATCGCTCTTTGACGCCGTAGAAGAACATTGAACGATATCATGAACAATGCTTGTAATTATCGTTTATTTTATACTTGGGATTTTATTCCTGGTCAAAAATATGTCGCTTCAAAAAAAACTGTCAAAGATACAAATACCATACATTCTTTGTATTTATCCTTTTAAGAGAAATGACACAGTATTTGTGCAAGTCACAGGTCTGCTGGTCCCCGATATTGGATCGCAGGGGTTCGCTCACGTAGTCGCTTTCTAACCGTCCTATTATACCAAAGACCACCTCACCACTACTTCATTTGTTAATGACCAACGTTGGACAGATCATTTGCACTTTGAGGGTAAAGGGGTCAAATTTCAATGATTTGTAAGGTAAATTTCCATTCAATTTTTTGAAATATAAAAATCCTGTTGGTTAATTTCGGTGAATACAACTTTTCGTTCACGAGTTTTTTTCCGACGCCTTTCCCTTTTTATATTAAATTAAAAACCGAGGATCTAATCTAATTGAACTGAATGGACAGTACAATAGCTATATCAGGTTGTAACCTCTCTCTTCCAACGGGCACGTTGAAATGATGGCGGCAGCTTAGAGTCCGTGAAGGAGCCGTAGATGTTGACTGTCTATTCAGTCTTCGACAGCTTGTCCTCTTTTGTTAGTTTCATTGTAGCCCCATTGGGTACGATGGCGTTTGAAATCGCCAATGAGAAGTGAGGTTTGGTGGAATTCCCAAGGCTGAGTTGAGGGTGCTTGAATTCTACTGATGGAGGTTTGTATACTGAATAGTGACTTATGACAGAGCGTAAGCTCAATGGTGGAGGACTTCGATGTTGTTTGTCAGCATACTTGAGTGCTTCTACTGCGGTGCCTGTTCTCACATAATAGCACTTCCATATTGTCGATGTGGTCTCCCGGTGGCTAAGACCATTCCTAGTATGGTTGGACGGTGGTTATCGATTCCTCTGTGGGTTTCCCGGAGACATAGTAATCGCATTGGAGCTTGTTACACAAATCAGCATAGCAATGATGTTACTTTTGCATTGGAAAACCCCTCATAGTCAATGACGCTTATAGTCAAGGCAGACCTTAGAAAAGGCCTGCGCTGAGATTAGTCAGATATGGGGTATACTTAATAAATTATGTGTCTAAAACATTTTTTACCCGGATTGTGGTTACAATCTGTTGAGGCATCGTCATTCAGCCCATGCGGAGTCAGCTCAGGTGGGAGATGTCACTGGTTCAATACCAAGAGGCTGTTACTTGCAATGTTGATGGCAAGTCTTTCTTTCCCACAAGGCGACTCTCTTCACCTCCGTAGAGACTGTTTCAAGAGGTAGGATTTTGCTTAAGAAACTCTCTCTGGCCGATTTAAGGCGGTTGGCAGCAGGTATCTGCATGTCCAGACATAAGGTGCTACACATTGGATACTTGGCAGCTCCGCTCTGCATGCTCGCTTACGCTACGAGGATGTCTGGTGGAGACAATTACTGCTAGGGATGTATATAGTTTTACGTGGTGTTGGACGGAGCATCCTGTGATAAGCAGCAGGAGGAATTTAACCCTAGTGAATCGAGCTTCTTGGATGGGTGATCTTTCCCATACAGGGCAAGCGTACTCTTCACATGAGTAGCACAGGGAAGTGCCGTCGATCTTAGGGTATAGGCGAGCACCCCATCTTGTGCCAGTTAGTTTGTTCAAATGTATTGCGTGAACACTTTACTCATGTCTTCTCGATGTGGCGTTTATAAGAGAGAAGTGCGGTACAGGTAAACTCCAGGTAGGATAGGTTATCACACTGCTCCAGGGGTGTTCCAGACCAGGTAACTTAGCTGAGCGTGTAGCTTCACGGTTGCGTAGATGAAAAGCACACACCGTGTCTTAGATGGAATTTGCACGTAGGTGGGTTTTCTCATCATACAGGATGAGTTCATCCAAAGGTTGTTTTTTTTTTTTTTTTTTTTTTTTTAAATATATTTTCAACAACTGTAAAGTCGGTATCTTGTGCGCTATTCAAAGATCGTTGATAAATAAAACGACAGGTCCCTGCAACTCCTAGGTTGGTCGTTGGAATAGATGTTGAAAAGGAGAGGTGCAAGCACACTCCTTGTGGTAGACATTCTTGAGCCTACGCCTCGGACTCTTCTTCGCTCTTAGCGGAACAAAGAACGTCTGTTTGCAGCATCCTCGGATAAGCTCAGTCAAGCGGAGTCCTGGTAATTTCAGAATCTGATGGAGTAGGATCTGATGAACAGTGTCGTACGCTGCTGATTGGTCGACGAACACAGCTCCGGATACCATACCCTCTCGAACCACCCTTCAATGTGTTGAGTTAGGTTGCGTACTTGGCCGTGATGTTGATTGCTGGCCAGGAAACCTGCTTGTTCTGGTACCGGTGTTCGTCTAGCACAGGTGCAATACGGTGAGCAGGAGACGTTCATGTGTAAGAGCTTGTAGGTATGGCTGAGGAGTGAGATGTCTGTAGCTCTTGGGATGGATGGGTCTTTCCATGCTTTAGGAGTGCACATAACACGTGCTCCTCCAGATCTTGGGGAACTCGTGGGAAAGTGGGCAGCACATTGTAGAGATCAAGAAGCCATTCCTTTGATACGGGGCGAGATGTTTAGCATGATAGTTGGAGAGTTGTCAAGGCCTATGCTTCCTGGTTGAAGGATAGCAATACCCCCGGGAGCAATACCGGATCCCAATTCGTCCTGTTGAAGGGGCGAGTGAAAACAGGGTCGCTATAAAACCTCTTTTGAGTATAGTTGATCTTCTTGGGCTTCTTAATTGCTGCACTTGCCATTTTAAAATCAGTTGGTGGGCAACTTGGTTGGGTGTGACATATGGCTGCTGTGGAGGTTCTTTTGGATCCCCTCGGAGCTTTAGGATGGTAGACATGCTTTCTTGCTGTATGGGTCATATCGGTGGTTTCAATTAAACTATGCAGGTTTTGATATTTCCTGGGAAGATCCTCTCCGAAACTTCCTCAACTTAGCAGTTGTTTCAGCTGAAAAGAGATCAGCTTCAAGCATTGTGAGATAACTCTTGATATTCTCTAGCACATTCCTTGGAAAGGCTGGTAGCCTATATAAAATATGACCTGCAGCCTCTGGGTAGGAATCTCCGGGGCAGTCTGTTCACTGTTGGGCAAATTTGTCATAAGTATTTTTTTTTGGGGTTTGGAGCAATCATTTCACCGTTTGCTTCCAGGTCATCAGTTAAATCCTTGCCAGTGCTGCTTAGTAGTTAACGCGACGATTAAAGGCACTTTGTTTGGTCTTACTTGGCAGCGTTGACTTGGATAACGATGGTGGTCGATGTTGAGCTAGTGGAACAGGCACTCCAGACAATCTTGCTACAAAGGTTAGAGATCTTTATTATACGTCCATTCAATTAGCTTAGGACCCTCGGTTTTTAATTAATATTAGAGAAGGCTTGGTGTCGGAAAAAATCGTGAATGAAAAGTTGGTCTTCATATAATTACCCAACAAGCTTTTGAAGGTGCATGCGATGAAAAGTATTTCTTCACCCCCATTCTATTCAATTTCTGCGATTTTTGGACCAATCAATCGGCAAGGAATTGTGAAACAGGCCGAAATTCCGCTCCATACATGAGCATAAACTTTCAGGATGTCCAGTTTATAGGATAGGTGTGTAAAACGTTGGTGGATCCTTGATGTAACCCCGACTTGGATGAAAGAAATCAATTACTAGGGATAAAAGCCCATAAAACACCATACCAACTCATACATGTGAATTGATTTTATTCGTGGCAGAAATTACAGGAAGGAGTAACCAAAAAGGTTGCATCGCTCTTTGACCGTAGAAGACATTGATCGATATCATGAACAATGCTTGAAATGTAGCGTTTATTTTTATAACTTGGGGATTTTAATTCCTGGGCAAAAATATGTCCTTCAAAACTGTCAAGAAATACAAATACAATAATTTTTGTATTATAATCCTTTTAAGAGAAGATGACACAGCTATTAGTGCAAGTCACAAGGTCTTCTGGTCGCCGATATTGATCGCAGTGGTATACGCTACATCAATAGTCGCTTCCTACCTTAATATATACCAAAGACCACCTCACACGTCATTGTTAATGGTACCAGACTTTGGACAGATCATTTGCAACTTGGAGGGGGAAAAGGGGTCAAATTTCAATAGATTGTAGGTAAAGTGCCATTCAGATGTTTTGAAATAATAAAAAATACTGTTGGGTAATGTGAAGACAAACTTGTCTTTCAAGATTTTTTTCGACGCCTTTACTTTCTATATTAATTTAAAAACGAGGATCTAAGCTAATTGAACTGAATGGACAGTAACAATAGCAAGATCAGGGTTGCAACCTATCTTCCAACGGGCGCTATGAAATGATGCGGCAGCTTAGAGTCGTGAAGGAGAGTAGATGTTGACTGTCTATTAGTCTTCGACAGCTTGTACGTCTTTGTAGTTTTCTGTAGCCCATTGGGTACTATGGTGTTAAATCCGCCAATGAAGAAGTGAGGCCTGGTGGAATTCCAAAGGCGAGATTGAGGGTGCTTGGAATTTACTGATGGATGTTTGTAGACGGATGTGACTATGCCAGAGCTAAGATCAAGTGTGAGGACTCGAGGTTGTTTTGTCTCAGTATTGAGGTGATTCTAATTCGTGTGCAAGTTCTCTTCACTATAATAGCACTCCATATTGTTCGATGTGGCTCTCTCGATGGCAAGGACCATTCCTGGTATGTTGGTCGGTGGTTATCGATTCTCTGTGGGTTTCCTGCAGAATAGGACATCGCATTGGAGATTGTTACACAAAATCAGCAATGATGTTACCTTTTTGCATTAGAAAACACCTCCATTATCCATGACGCTATAGTCAAGGCAGACCTAGAAAAGGCCTGCGCTGAGATTAGTCATGATATGGGTATACTTAAGAAATTATGTTAAAGGAAAACAGTGCTTGGTGTTGTAGAGATTAGTTCGCTGCTTTGGGCAGTTACTAACAGGGAGGGAACCACAAGCGGTTCTCTACTTCTCCCCATGGAAATTAATGATTGAGGGGAATCGAACAAAAATGTGGAAATACTAAAGCAAATTTTACCAAACAAAAAAAGTAAAGGTTTAATTCGTCTAAGAATGCACCCAATGAGAAAGTCTAGCAGAGAGGTTAAATAACCACTTCAACCAGTACAGGCATTATCTCAATACAATTCAAATACGTTATGAATGATTGCACTACTGACAATATAATTTGTGAAAAAAAGTGCGTGACCACACCACCGTGGCAATACCAAAATACAAGGCAACTGGCCTGATGGTTTTAAGTGTAAACATTACTCAGTACGCTTAAGAATGCAGTTGCTCCAGGCACTACTGTAAGATTTCCAACTTATATCTGAAAACACGGTCTCTTTCCTGACGAGTGAAAAGTCGCAAGGGTGGGTACCAGGCATAGAAAAAAGTGGAAGGATGATTGAAATCACAGACTTCTCGATGTTGACCAGTGTTCCAAGATAATCGAGAATTCATAAACAACTCTATGAACTCAAGTAGACATTCAAGATGATATTTTATATGAAGGGCAGTCTGGCTTTTGGTCTAATCACTCAACGACATATACGGCCCTATTGAAACTATTAATTCCTGAACATTCTATGATAAATGGAAACTATATTGGAGTCGTTTTCGTTGATTTGAGTAAGGCCTTTGATATGGTAACTCATAATTATTGTTAACCAAAACATTAGTCTTAATGGGAATATCGAAATGAGATGGGTTTCACCACGGGTTTCACTTCATACTTAACCCATCGACCCAACAACGTTTATACAAATTAAAAAAGTACTACACAAAGTAGTATTGTCGGGTAGTACCCCAATGGTTCAAATGCTCGGTCCCCCTCTGGTCCTCTGTTATTAAATGTTATGCCAGGCAATCTTAAGTATGTAACACCCCCCATCGATATGTAGGTAACGACACATTCGTAACATGGGTGATGAAGACCATTATCAAATTAAAATGTTTGAAACAATGATTTAAAGGACTTAAACCTGTGGTTTAAGGACAGTCTTATGAAAGTTAATGTGGATACAACTTGAGTAATGCTCCTTGGCACACCTAATAGACTAAGAATTATTGATCTCATGATGTGTTTGAATTTTGGGATGCTAAAATGGAAAAGTTAAATTCAATCAGAATATTTGGGGACTATACATTGATGCTAGTTTGGAATGGAAAGATCAAATAGATTCTATATGATAAGAAAGTCTTTAAAAGTATCTCGGTAATGAGAAGGGCTAAAACAAATTTGTACATAAACAATCGTTATTACAATTTATGATACGATGGTTTGCCTCATTTCGATACGAAAATGTCGTTTGGAGTAACCGTGGGGAGGTAAATTATGTTAAACTCAAAAACTCCAAAATATGCATGCAATGAGAATCATCTTGGATGCTCCTTTAGGACACACATAAATGAGATGACCCGTACCTTAGTTTCAGGTATCGTATAGTATAAATAGACAACAAGGGTGCAGAGTATAAGATTGTAAATAAAAATGACGCCAAATTATCTCACTGATCAATTAAATATAAAAGTAACTGTATGCAATAAGCACTAGAAGCAACTTTTATGGTCATCCCTTTATCACGAAATATAACACCAATATGGAAAAGGTGCCTTTCAATAAAGGGAAGGTCACATGGAACAGCATGCATAGAGAAGCATGCCTGGATTTCCCCGTCGTGTACGACAGAAAATCACTCGAATCACCTGGTTATTGCAAAAACAAGACAGGTTTAGGCTATACATTTAAGGTGTGATTTATCATATTGTTAAGCGTTTTAAATATGCAACAAAAAATGGGTTTAAGTCCATAACAATTTCACAACTTTCAAAGGGCAGCAAAACGTTCACTCAACTTCAATCCAGACTGGCAGACAAAAGAAAAACAGACAAACCGATTAGGGCCGGTTTTTTGAACCAAAAGATCAAGAAAATCTGCAAAATTGCCGCCTAGAAATGGGTATGGGTTTTCGAGTATTTAGCGGCACACCCCAACCGACCAAATCTGAGACCGAGCAAACAAAAAGCAAACAGTCAGAAAGGATAACATAAAATATTTTTTTTTTTTTTTTTTTTTTTTGGAAAGCAATTAAAGGAATGGTAAAATGGAGAAATGAAAGGCAATAAGAAAATCAGAAAGAAAGGAAATGTCAAATTGAGAAAGGCAAATCGAGAACGAAAGATAAGAAACGGAGAGACAAATACAGAAAGACATTGCTGACAAGATAATTAGTGCAGACGGATAGAAAGAAAGAAAGAAAAACAGAAAGGCACAGATAGCGGGAATGGAAAAACCAAAGTAAAACTACAGAGTAAAAGCGAATCAAAGACCGATAAAACGGGACAGGAAGACCCAAGGACAAAATGAGACGAAAAAGTGGAAATAAAGATGAAATTACAAACACAAAGAAAAGGACAGAAACAAAAAGAAAGGAAAGGGCTTGAAAGAGCAGTAAGGCAGAAAGATAGAAAGGAAGGAAAAAAGAGTCGAAGGGTAGAAGGGAAAAAGGACAGAAGGAAAAGAAAGCAGAAATGGGCTAGGAGGGGGTATATCAATTGAAAAAAGCGCGTTATGTTTCATTTTTTTATTTTGAAATCTGGATCAATCCGGAAAGGGACGTATCGAAAGGTCCATTATTCAGAAAGTCAATATTCCAGAATCGGGAAAAGTCATTGGAATGAAAATTAGGTTTTATTTCGAAGTTTTTTTTATAAGAAAATTCGAGATTCCGAAAATTCGGAGGAATGATCTTTCGGAGTAATGGACCCTTTGGAATAAAAAATGTTTTGTTTTCTAAAGGTCGATATTCTGAAAACTTCGGAGAAAAGACCTTTCGGAGTAATGAACTTCGGGGAGTAAGAACCTTCGCATAAAAAGAATGGTTTTTAATCCGAAAGGTTTTTATGCCAAAAGGTCGATATTCCGAAACTTCGGAGAAACGACCTTTCGGAATAGGCGAGTAGCAGCATCAACAATTTAGTCGATTTAATAGTCCCACCCTACATACACCTACATCATAATTAATGGAAAGCTTATTATGTCTACTTTCAGATTAGGCATGATGTGAAATTGCCAATGTGGGCCGAAGGTGGTTTTTGGGTCATTTTATCCAAAAACATACATTTTTGGGCAAAAAAGTGATTTTTGAGATATTGGTATTTTTATCAGCTATATAACATGCCCCATCTATGTAAGTAGGTTTCAGAACTATATTGTGTGCCAAAAGCGCACAATAAGCTTCTAAAGTTTACAAAATATACAGTAAGTATAGGCGATATTGGATGAAAATATAGGTTTTTCTCAAATTCATATTTCTAACACCTGAAAAATAGTTAAACTTTTAGCTGAGCATCAACACGTCTGTGTTTTATGCTCTAATTTGAGCTGAAAATACTTGATCTATCATTGGCATTCGGATTAGGTATGATTTGGTACTGCCAATATGAGCCAAAGGTGATTTTGGGTCATTTTAGTCAAAACATACATTTTTGGGTAAAAAATGATTTTTGAGATATTGATATTTTTGACATCTATACAACATACCCCATCTATGTAAGAAGGTTTCAGAACTATATTGTGTCCCAAAAGCTCACAATACGCTTCTAAAGTTTACAAAACATACAGTAAGTATAGGCGATATTGGCGGAAAATACACGTTTTTCTCAAATTAATGTTTCTAACACCTGAAAAATAGTTAAAACCTTTACCTTAGCATTCAAACGTCTGTTTTTTATGTTCTAAATTGAGCTGAACATACTTAAGCTACCATTGGCATTCAGATTAGGTATTATGTGGAACTGCCAATATGGGCCAAAAGTGATTTTGGGTCATTTTAGTCAAAACATACATTTTTGGGTAAAACATGATTTTTGAGATATTGGTATTTTTGACATATATATCTATATAACATGCCCCATCTAAGTAAGTAAGTAGGTTTCAGAACTATATTGTGTCCCACAAGCTCATAATAAGCTTCACCCAGAAGCTCATAATAAGCTTCTATTTAAAAGTTGCCAAAATATATATGCGGTGTTCAAAAAGTTCATTCCGCCCTAATGCCCAACTCCCGCTGAGCGCACCATCAATGCTGAAGTACCCCCTTTATTAAATAATGTCCTGGAGTGACAAGCTGACAATGCCCTACAGCATGAACGCTTTTAGAAAATTCTTGTATTTTGATCGTAGTTTTTTGAGCAGGTTTTGTACATTTTGACAAATTTAAAGGTCTGCAAACCTCGGGGATTTAAAGATGGCGCCGAAGAAAAACAATGAAAACTTGGGAACGATGAGAGGACTGGCTGGGGAGTGGAGAAAGGAAGGTTAAACCAATAAGGAAAAAGTTGTGGTCTGCATTGAAAGAAGGGTTTTTGAGACCACCTATTGCAAAACAATAGAACAACTCACAGAACGAGTCCAGCGTGTATGGAAAGCGTTAGACAATAATAAGGGCTATCTCAAGTCATTGGTTGACGGAAACTGGGAAGAGCGTGTTTCGAAGGTTATCGACCATCAAGGAGAGAATAAATTGGTAATTGACATTCCATTTAATTTGAAATAATAGCTACTCACAAATTAATATCAAATTAATTGTGTAAGTTTAATTTAAAATCCGTTAAAATGGTGTCCTTATAAAGGGGGAGGAACATACTTTTTGAACACGGTATAGTAAGTATACGAAATATTGAGTGAAAATGTGCATTTTTCTCAAATTTATGATTCCAAAACCTGAATAAGAGCTAACCTTTAGCTAAGCGTTCAAAACATTCATGTTTATGTTCTAAATTTATCTATAAATACTTGCAATACCATTCAGTTTAGGTATGATTTACACATGTCAAGTTGGACTGAAGGTATATTGGGCCATTTTAGTCAAAAACATCAATTTTGGTGAATAATATGAAAAAGTATTTTTGAGATAATGGAGTTTTTGACACCTATGTAACATGCCTTATCTATGTTAGTAAATTATAAAACTATATCATGCCTTAGAACTTTTATGAAAGCTACTTGAAAGTAAAACTTAAGTTACCTTTTCAAAATGTTCATATTAGGCAAGTGTAAAATTCTACCTTTAACAAGTATTGGCAATATTTGACAAATGCATAAATATGATTCTTGGTACATTGCTTTCTATGAAATGTGTTTCTGCGTAGGCTGTACTGAATAGCTTACTACTTGCACATAAATAATGACCGATACGATACAAATTCAAGGTTCACAAATCGGACCTAATCATGCCGTGTTGCCTGGCTGGCTGCCCCTTTTCACGTTACGTAGTATCTTGCACATCTTAAAAAATCCCCTTTTTTTTGTGTTTCCTTTTGGTCTTGCAATGATTTTCCCATTGAATCCCCTTGACCCCCCCCCCCTTTTTTTTTTAAAATGTTGGTATTTTTATACGAAAGAAGTTTAGTATAAAATACCACATTTATCTACTAAGAAGTTCAGTGCGAGAAAATATTAACAATTCGTGATATGTAATACTTACATGATAACTAAAATGATATTTTTTTCGGTATGTAATACAAATTTGTAAGTTAAGTTCGTTCATATCGGGCCAAATGGTGGTAGTTCAACAACATTTTGCAACCCTATTTGACGTCAAATTATAATTAAAAAATATCGATTTGGATCGATTTTTATATTTTTTTTAATGAAATTTTCTATCTCTTTCTATCTTCTGAGGCATTTTTTCTAAAATATGCAAATTTTCTTAAGTCAAAATAATGAAATGTTGGTTTTAAATGAGCCCAATTTTGATGCTTCTACTATGTTACTGTCTGTCTGTAGGGATTTGGTTGGCCTGCTACAATATAGATGTAGCAACAATATATGAAATGTTAATATGTCAATCAAAATTTAATTTTAACAAGTGCTTCAATTAATTAGCTTTTAATTTTTCTTTACAGTTGTATCTCAAATTTAACTAGTTTGTAAGGATAGTGGGACGCTAAGTTTTATCAGGCATGGGTAAGAGTAACATGTTAAAAGCATTCACTTAAATGTATTAGAGTGACCAATAAAAAAAAAGAGAAATTTATAGAAATTTCTTAGGAACACATGAAAAAATTAGGCAAAGAGGCAGGCAGGGGTTGCACACCCGAGAAAGGAAGGAAGATGGGACGAAAATAAGGACAATCATCATCATCATTCGACTGCGCAGGCAGGCGATCGCAAGTTTCCTTCAGTCACTTCTGTTTTTGGCCAAGTTGGAGAAGATACCTTTGGTTGCACATGTTTGGTTTTGTGTCCCCCCAGAGCTTTTGGATGTAGGAGAGTATGATGTTCTCTGTCGGCCTGGGCTTCTCTTGCCATGTGTTTTGGTTTGTAGAAAGCATATAACCTAATAGGTTCTCCCTCTGGCATCCTTAGAATATTACCAAGAAAAGTAAGCTGTTTCAGTCTTACTCGGTTTATAAGAGGCTCCGTACCTGTAAGCAGCGATAAGTTTTGGCAATTTGGGGCACGATCATGCGCTTGACGTTCAGCATGATTCTGTAGCAACATGTCGCAAAAGAATTGACTTACTCTCCAAATGGTTTGTCAGCACCCAAGTTTCGCAGCCAAACAAAATACTGTCAACAATGTGTGTTTGAAGAGGGCGTACTTTTCATTTCGATGTGGTATACCTTGACTTCTCCATATGCGCTCCACTTCCAAAATGCTGCCAGGCCTTGCTCCGCTCCCCCGCCGGCAAGCGCGTGTCCTGCTGTGTGCACCGCCACCAAAGGTAGCACTACGTCGACTGCCACACTTGAGGACGTGAGGTCCTTTAAGAACGGAAGCCATCATACAACCAAGATATCTGAAATCGGAACTGGTTTGCTGCACTCGCCATAACTTTAAGCAAGTGGAAGTGGGGTTGCAGTTGGTATCATGTACTCTGTCTTTCACATCTGATGATAGAGGCCCAATTCTTCATCTGCAGCTGCTGTTCTTGATTGTGCCTGAGCTCTAGGGATTGAAGACTCCAGTAGGGCGATTTCGTCAGCGAAATCTAGGTCTTTTAAGACTTTGGCTGGATACCTCTGGACTGACGTGGATGTGTCATCAATCCGGAATCTGTATCTTTCGTTGACGTTTGCAGCAAGTAGTCTATCAGCACAATGAAAATAAAGGGAGCTAATACATCACCCTGCAAGCAGGGTTTAACCCCCCCCTTGTTGATGAAACGAGGAAGGCTCCGATGATAATCCATCTCCCATAACAGCGCTTTTGGATTGCGTTGTTAGAGAAAACGCCTTATTGCTTTTACAACCTGTCTGGATTCCATAGTGCCGGAGAACCGAGAACATGACCTTCCTGCTGATCGAGTCAAAGGCTTTCTTACAATCGATGAAGGTGATGGTGCGGGGGAGTTGATAACTTTGAAAAGCCTCCATGATTCTCCTTTGGATGTGAACCTGCTGTGCACAGCTTCACCTGGGCGAAAACCAGCTTGGTCGGATTTGTATAGGAATTCAAACATGCTCTCGTATTTCTTGTTAACAGATTTTGTTGTTAGACTTTTCGCTTGTCACGACATAAAAGGTAAAGTCCTCGTAAGCTTATTCATTCAGCTGAGGTCTCCTTTCTTAGGCAAGGAACAATGATGTTAGTGATCAATGTTCGGGGGGTTTAAGAGTGGTGAAACCTTCAACGCACAACTTGTGGAAGACCTGCAACATTACCTCACCACCACTCTGGAGTGCTTCTGATGTTATGTGCACTGTCCACTCAGCTGCCCTGTTGTTTTTCATTCCTTGAATTGCCTTTCTGGTTTCTCCGAGGGCATGGTGGGTTTGGCATATAGGAAGGTCATGATCAGCAGGAGAGGATAGGTCAGATGTGGTGGACCATATCGTTGGTGAGTAGAGAGACGCTAAATCATTGCCGCCACTCATCAAGAAGAGAAGTTTTTTTCACTTGAGTGGGGCTGTACATTCCCTTTCTGGACTTTGGTGGAAGATCTTCTATCCTGACCAGAGATTTGTGAATAATTTTCCACGGTGTATTAAATTCACCCTTCCATATCATTTCAAGTCACCATCTGTTTGGGAGTTTGGCAGTTCATCAATTTATACGATTCATTCAGCCTGCCATTGAGATTCCGCCATGCATTTCTTGAATGGTGGTTCTATCAATGAGGAATTTCTTCTTTACCTTGTCTCGCTCCTGTCTCAGCGAAGGTTTTCTCAGACACCCAGCTAGGCTTCCACAGGGGCTGCATTTGCAACCAAATAAGGACCATGGGTCCAAAATAGATTCACCTATGAACAAAATAGGAATACTTTTGCAAAAATTGATTGATACATTAGCTTCAATGAAACAGAGTAAGTGGTCCCAAATATGTCCATTATATTTGTTTGCAATTATACCTTTTTGCAAAATTTGGTGGACTTGAGCATTTGGTTTCTATAAAACATTTATATGAATGATGATAAGATGCTGTAAATTTTGTACCCCGAGAGAACCGGAGATGCCCGTTTTTAATATAGCATTATATAGGGATATATATGGATGATAATCTAGAAAGGTTTTTTAAACTGGATTTCAGAAAACGAAAATGCCCATTTATCGGACATAACACC
>JAMKCH010026691.1:0-141834 GCA_023653785.1 Ophioderma brevispina
AGAAAGGTGTTCTTTTGAAGACAAATGTCAATTTGAGACAAGTATTCCTAAGTGATTACTGTCTGCGGGTGTTCATTCGTGTCAGTCTATTCAGAGCTGTGTGTTCATGCGTGTACAATGTGTTCTGCAAGTGAATAGACCGGCTATCGGGAGATTATTCAAGTGCTGTTCAATTGTTTTGCCAGTGTATACTTATACTGTATATTCCATATTACTCAAATGGTGAGTATTGGGGGTTGTTTTGTAGCTTTGTCGTGTGTTGAACTTATAATATTCTCCATGTTATGTCAACACATAGGAAAATTATTTCACAAGCCTTTTTTTTTGGTTTTCTTTACGCTAGGTCCATATTCAGAGGAAAACTTAAATATTCCTCTGTTCTTCCATATGGTCAAGCCACAAATAAAACCATTACAATATTAAACTTACTTAAATTACATTATTAGAAAATTACATTATTAAAAAATACAGAAGTTATGCAACCTACATAACATTCTTTATAGGATTATGCTCCCCAGAAAATAACTATCAAATCAGATGTACTCAATGAGTTCAATTTTAACCACACCCAATATCTCGAGTCTCTCTCGTTAGATTTGAAATAAAGTGTTCATTTTTTGAGAAATTTTTTTTTTTATTGTAATTTTGAACTTTTGGGGAAAATAAAAACACCCAATAACTTAAAATATAAAGATCTTGTTTTAAAAGACTTAGTAATTCAACGATAGGATTTTCTCACTTTGATTATCTTTCATTTGACACCTTATTTGTTAAGATTGAAGGAGTAGTTCTTCACTAAAAATTAAGATTATCATTCTAGTATTTCTACAAAAAATATGCAATTATTGACACGCACTAACATTATCTAAACATACTTTGTATTGTTCTTCAAATACAATATATTTGAAACCTATAAATTGAAAACCAATCTTACAAATAACCTAAAACTTAAATAAAATATTACAGAATATCACCATTGTTTATTTGCTACGATAATTAAAATACAAAGAAATTTGCTTTCCACCTTACCACAGCGCCTCAAAGTAAGTTTTGTAAAGTATACATGCGTCTAACTTCCAACATCTGCCGACTCATACATGATTACAAAATTTGCTTACGTCTTTCATATTTAATTGATTGAGACTTTTAGTTTTCAGAGAAATACAAATCTGAGTAACGTTTGACCCATTGTGACTCAGATTGTGTCCCATTTCATCTAGATCTAGATCTTGCAGACACAGTAGCTGATGTGCTAATATGACTCGAATACAAATAATCTAGAGTAGGCCTATGTACCCTTCACACGTTTGCTACAAAATCTCGTATTGCTCGATTAACCTATTTAGGACATATCTGGGTAATTGCGTGGATTTCCAGGTCATAATGATGTCAACAGTATCCTTCAACGTGCAGACGTAGTGTAAGATTTCTGTGTTTTTTTTTGATTCGGTGATGTCTTTTTTCAATGCGTTCGCGAGTACATACACTCTGAGTTCACGTGTGTAGTTTATTAAACATGTAAAACCAGGATACCCTCCGCTGCTATCTCGATTCCTGGAGGGCACCTTGCTATAAATATCTGTTTCTCAGGAGGGTGCTTTAACAAGGACAACAAATTGATTGAGAAAAAGATTTTTGACAGACATTAAATAACCCTATTAATTTTTTGCCATTAAATAGCTTTGAAATATCTGTTATAAAATATATCTAAAATCACCGCGGACTCGTTACGCTCATTATATCTTCAAGCCGTCTAAAAAAATTGTTACAATCATAAAAAAATCGCTGATCCAAAAAGTCCGTCTTACTTGGATAATGTTTAAAGAACAACTAGACTTTCCCAATAGTGTTTATTTCATCTTGGCAACTGTGGCAAAAGAAAACAAACCAGGAATTAACGTAACACAAAGGAATCTATTTTCCTCGCCACATGCTTTAATAGTCAACATATTAAGTTTTAAATACAACATTTTCCTTTTCATAAATAATAACACATACAAATAATTATTGGCGTGTTTCAATGAAAGGAGCTTTGAAATTTATTACAAACTTAATCTGTTTAAAAGCATGGCCGGAAGAATATAATTCGATTTTTTTTTTGCTCCTCGGTAAACTGGAGTTATCTCTCATTGAAACAAGCAATGAGATGAAACAAAAGTCTTGGAAAGCCAGGTGTTTTTGTCTGATTGCATAAAACAACTTACTTTTTTGAGATTTAAATATTGAAAAAAAAAATCTGTTTTCGATTGCACCAGTTTTTTTTTAAACAGGCCCGTTAGTAAGAATATCTTATATACCTGAGCGTTGGTTACAATATCAAATTGTTGGGCAAACCACCGATGGCCAAATTTAACAAATATTTATCCCATTTGACCAACGTGATGCTACATTTAATCAAAGAGGTTAAATATTAATGAATTGCCAGTGTTATTTAGTTGTTTACACTTTTTTCCAAGTGTTCACATTTAAATCATCCAGTATCTTTGCTTACATTTGGAGGATCGTTTTCTCAACGTTTACTCACCTGATTAGTCTATAGTAGGTATCCTTCTCAACTTCACAACAAGACAGGCTTTAAATCCCCATACATAGCTCCCAGTGTGCTAACGATCTTGCAGAATTGTCTAATGAGTACTCTTCCAAATCAGAACGTGTGTTGTTCCCTCAATATCAAAAATCACTGCAATACTTCTTGAATCGGCACATAGCACACTCCTTTGCTTCAGCTCTTTCCCCTCTTTTATAAGCAACAAACCAGTCTATTAGCATTTCGCTATCTACATTTATTTTTTTAATTCTTTAATTTCTTGATAGATAGTGTTCAATAAGTCTTTGTTGTTAATGCTAATACCATTCACCACAAAACGTTCACTATGATTTTCTTAAGATACACTTTGATTGTTGACAGCAATGACAAAATCAACAGAGTAATGCAGATATAGAAACATAGGATGTCAGGTAAGTTAGTAAAGTTACCCAGATTCGGTGCACGCACAATCGCGAGATATCTCTTACTAAAAAGACTAAGTATCTTTCACGCCATTTACCCCCCATTTGCTGCACTCATCAAAACATATTGTTAGCATATATATAAGGCAGGACTACATCTCCTAATCAAATATGGTGTGACCTTGTGCTCTTTTAAGAAATCTGGAAATTGCTACAGCGCCTTCGCAACGACCTGTTTCATTTTTATTTTGTCAATTTTTTGGTCTATAGCAACAGCTTCTTTCAAAACCTGTAGATCGTGACCAATTATTGATAACATGAATATTGATTAAATTGTACTGACTTCTTTGAATAATACTTGCCAAATTGAATTACAACGATCTCACATTGCGACATTATACAATCGTTTATTCCCTCACATCCTATACACCAACATTTACCCACGACTTTGTCTATATTGAATTACTGTGTGACCATTGGTCCTGAGTAATTTAGAACGACGATTTTTTTTCGATTTTTTCTTTCGAACGACGTTCGACTCGAGGAACGTGGACTCATTCCAATTCTGATCTTTACTTTCTTGTGGTGTGTCTCAATTGTGGCGGCGTATTCAATTCATTCATATTTTTTAAAACTACTAAACTAAATACTGGTCATTTTTTCCTCAAATATTTAAAATGAATTAAACATTAACACCAATGATTAAAAAATTAAAACTTTTAAAATCGTTAATAAAGCAGTTTAACTAAGGCATTAAACATGTAAATTGACTCAGAAGAAAAATCTTATGGCGCATGACTTAAAAAAAATTATCTAACATATGATCGTCAACTTGCACACATGTGACACAACTCTGGAGGGCAACACCACACATAATAACACAGAAAAAACAACACACACACACATATTTCTGTACTTGCGTCCGGCGTGAAGGAAAGAAAGAATGAATTCTATATCTGTAATCTCTGTGCTGTGATATGTGAGTCTTGAAACACAATTTAGGAATGAAACCAATTGGCAGTGATAATCTATTCAATAATAGCACACAAAACGTACGAAACGGTACGAAACCTTTGTTATATAGCTTTCATTCAGGTCCGTTGAGAATGAAATTTTGCTTACTTTTTTGGTAAAAGTATTGATGCTTTGAGATAAATTTTACACCCATATCATATCTGTTGTCAATACGTTTAAATCTGTTACTACATCGTAGATTTTCCCCTTAAATAAGGGGCTAGTTAATATAACAGTTAAAGTATCAACTTCTCAAAATCTAATCGCTCTAGATTTCTGAGGGTTCTAATCAAATATAAGATTTTATTTCTTTGACAGACTTCGTTCATCCATTCACCCTGCGGGCATGGTAAAATTTAAACCGGTGTAAAGGAGATATGGTCCGGCCGGACCATTGTCCGGGCTTCCATAGACGCACCGGCATAAATCGTGAAACTAATGTTGAGTGAAGAATCAACCGAATCGAGTGCCCTATTCGCACCTTTGTAGGCGGACTGTGAGTCCGGAGGACGATATCTCTTGCACACCATTACTGTATAGAGATCTATGAAAGCAATTTTGCAAGCCGGATTAGACTTCACCCTCAGCAATCACTGCATTGTTTCCACGTGTTAGGCTACAAAACGAGGCCCCTTTTTAGTATCGAGGACCGAGCAGTGGAGTGAAGTGGAATACTTGTACCTCTAAAATAAGGGGTTGATATCTGTTCGGGGATTTCAAAGTGAGTCAGTCATTGGAGAATGAGATCTTTGCCAATAACACGTGCGAGACCTCTTTGCTTAGGGCACCTCCATAGCACTCTATTATACCATCAATATCTTCAATGTTATTGTCTATGTTATTATAAAGATTTGTGACGGAATTCTCTCGATACAACTGTCAAGTGACGCGTGTTTATTTGTATAATTGGAGGACGATATTGCTATAGGCACAAAAATTCCGGTAAAAAATGACTGTTAATTCCTGATAATATTTGGCAATTTACAACCTAGGAAAATGATTCCTACATTTTCTTCAGCTGAAATCATTCCTCCTCTCCACCAAGCAATGTTGAATAAAAGCAGTAGCATAGCATGACCTGGTTTCCCAACGATAGACAAGGTAGCATGGTGACCAAAGCTAGGATAGAGCGGAAGGTCTTAGCTTCGCCTAATCAACGACATGTTACATTAAAATCGCTGGCATGAGAATGAATGTAAAATTAGATTTTTCCTCTTTTTACGATTTTCGGTCAAGATCAGCTGCATCGAATAATATCTTTTTTTTTTGCCGTGCCAAGGTTATTTTATAAATGAAAAAAAAAAAACAATGCCACCTTGAACAAAACACAAAGTTAATTAGTAAGGAAATAGGTCCGAAGATGACTCAGTGAATACTCATCTAATAAAATACCGCAGTCAAACAAACACTATTTCCTAAGCAATACGTACATTGGAGCGCATTTTTTCATCATCATCGTCATCATCGTCGTCGGCGTCATCGTCCTCATCTTCGTAATCAACATCATCATCGTCGTTGTCATTAAACATCAACAAATAAGGATGTTCATATCTTTCAGATTAGTTTTGAGTGTGAAAAATTAGTGCAATATAAATTAATCCAATGCCATTAAGGGAACGCAAAACGCAGAAAGTGGGTAAAGAAATATTGACTTGTCCTAGATTTTAATGAATGTTTTCCTGCAAATCCACAATATAGAAAGGAACTGGTTATCAAATGACGCAGCGTATATTTCTTGTTGTACACGCGTTTTATCTATTTGACCATGTTTATTGAAAACTAACTGAATAGAGAGAGACAGTTTACAGACATGTACAGGAATAGCGTCCATCACACCCACATATTTTCCGCTAATCAAAACGCGACGTAAACCATGGCTTTACCAATACGCAGGCAGGTATACATCGAAATTAATCATTTATCCCTAACAAACTTGCATCATATTTGAATTCACTGTGTACGTGTGGTAATTATCAACAAATATAATTTTATTAGCACGGTAAACATCGTTTACAAATAGTGACCAAATTAAGAAGTATGTTTTGAAATTGTTCAAAATTGCCACCCACAACACGTTCAAATTACGCCGTCAAAGCTCAACCATGTTGTTGCTAACCCGATTATAGATATACGATTACAAATTGCCGCCCAAACCTTGTAATTCAAACCGTCTACCAATTTCTCTCGGAATCAACTTCTTGATATCATTATCAAACCCTACACAAGCAATTGCAGTGTTCTCCCTAAAACAAACTCGCAGTGATTGTAGATGTGTGCTATTCAAGCGGCCCTATACACGAGTATGTAAACGGAAGGGTATAGATTTTTTTTTCCAATTTGATTTCAATTGCATGATAAATATAATATAATGACGAAGTGCATGTCTATTTTTATAACACTCGTGCTTTATTCAGTCGGTACCTAATAGGCTCCATTCTATTTTATTTATTGTGTATTTGCTTTTACGCCCTGTCATCTTCATTGCCTGGAATGCTTAAGGCATATCGAAATAATAGTCAAATAAGCTCATATATAAGGCTTATCAAAATAAAGTTTGACTAGTTGTAGCCAGAACATCACGACAGTCCGTGGGATCAACTTCACTGAAGCAGCTATAATGGAACACTCTGCTATGTGTATTATCAATCAGTGTGACCCTCTCCCATCTTTAATGTTATCATTTCAGAAGTTATTTCACAAGTCGTATCCTTTTCCTCGCTTCCAAAATGCAGACACTTAAAGCCGCAATCAGTCACTCATTCTGAAATAACCGATTTGCTCTTATCAACACATTATTAATACCAGCCTGCGTGAAAACAGACCTGAAAACATTTCGTAGCTGTCAATTCAAGAGCACCGTCTTGTAGAAAGGGAATGACTATTGATATGGTATTCTCATTTTTCTGATTAACATATTAGTTATGTATGCAACTTTTGAGAAGATAACAGGGAAAGTACCTATAATTTAATTTGTTTACAACATAAAAAGAGAAAACTGGAATTCTCCTAATCTCTTTACATGCTTAGAGACATTTTTTGAAATGTCTCTACTTTAAATAACTGGGGATTTTCCCTGTGCAAGCAGAATTGTAAAATCAGTAGTATGCTTTCCTATTGGGCAATCTGATGTGATTTCATAAAGCCTATGAGGTGACTAGCTGTTGAATATAAAAGCGAATTTTGCCAGTAGATGTGATCTACATAGTAGGTAGATCTGGACAGTATTGTTACCAGGATTTCTAGTGATATATTTTGCTACCACAAACTACTTAAAAACTACAAACTCCTACAAACTGTCGTCTTTAAAACCAAAAGAGCGGGAAATTAGTAAATAAGTATTTTGTGGTCCTAAAAGTGGACATTTGTGGACTGTTGTTAAAAGGAGACTAATTACTGAAGAAGATACCCACAGATTTTGTTTTCTTCTTCTTCTTCTTTTCGAAACCGTCGGTGTGGAAGCGCATCATCATTGAAGTGCAAGACTTGTGAATTCTGGACTCTTATAAGCCACCTTAACAGTAATGCCACCTCTAGAGTGAGTTATAGTACAAGGACTATAATATTTTTATCTGATGAATGTAATTTGTGTAATTGTTTGGACATGCCAACTTTTTGGAACGATTAAATTCTAACAATAGACCCCAAACATCGGTTCCTATATGCATATGTTTGTTTGCCGTAACGGAGGGAAAATATTAGGGTCGGTCGGTCAACCTTGACTAAAATATCCAGTTTTATCCTTATGATGTTGCTTTCGGTTTTATTATTTGTAGAAAACTATAATTTTACCAAAAGTGCAAAAATGCCATTTTTGATGAATTTAGATTTTATGATTTAGTACATCACTGATATTGCTTTTAATAGTAACGAAAGCTTTGTAACGAAAGTTTGTATATCTATTGTTATAATATCACTGCTAATTTTCAGTTCCAACTTTTGCTATTCTATTTTCTTAAGGTTTTGTTAATATTGTCTAGATTATGTTCATAAAATTATCCGTTATTACTTTTGATAGTCTGCTTAGAAGAAGTGAGGCAACTACATCTTTGTAAATATATAATCTAGAACTGTCAGATTCATTTTGAATGAGACACGAAGCCCTTTGGCTATCGATCTCGGTTTATAGACATCATTTCCATAGTGTATGTATACACGCTTAAAGGTGCATGTTCCGATCGTCATTGGGACCCCCCTGATTTACCCGGAAGTAGTATCGGTTTTGATATCAAATGAAAGGTCGTATTTTTCTAATTGTCGTCCTGAAATTTGAGCCCTCAAATCCATTTCATTCCCAAGATATAAACAAAAAACAACGTTTTAGTCGTTAACCATCAATATTAGCACTGTATTGAATAGGGCTTTGCAACATGCATTATTGCGTCTACCATCAAAACCGCAAGTTTGTTTCCCACGGTACTTGATGGGGTGCATGTGCAAGTGCCAGGCTCTCATATCAAGTAGAAAACACAATACACATAAATCGGAACAACCACCTTTAAGTATTATGATTCGCATTGTAAATCGTATTTAAACTGAGAATACAACTGCAATTTAGAATAAGTTGCAATTGACTCGGTGTTTGCATATGGATATCCTGACACCTTTGCTTGAATATATGGACATAAAAGCACCAATATTTGCAACGCCTTGAGCAACACACTATTCATCAAACCCCATGGCGAATAATGCATTTTTACATCTAAGGCCAACAGCCATTACTTTTTTCAGCTCTAGTGTATTGAAATTTACAGCATTGGTAAAGGGTCCTAGTTCTATCTATATCAAGAAGACGCAATCAATATTCAATAACTCTATATGTGATGTGAAGAGATGGGCATGGAACAGAGCGAGGTATGCCCAAAATATGTCTGCAAAGATTTAAATGCAATTGTTCGAGAATCAATACTTCTGAGTTATCCCACAATTCACATCCAAAAGATAAGTCAAATATCTTAAATATTTTAAACATCAGCAGGAAGATGACCTCGATTTGGATATGAAATGTTTAAATGCAAAAATAGGGCTTTGTTTCCTAAAAGTCACGCCTAGATAATTGAAAGAATTTACAACTTCGAGCTGTACAGAACTTTCGAGCTGTACATAAAACATAAAAAAAAAAAAAAAAAAAATGCGTCTACCATCAAAACCGCAAGTTTGTTTCCCACGGTACTTGATGGGGTGCATGTGCAAGTGCCAGGCTCTCATATCAAGTAGAAAACACAATACACATAAATCGGAACAAGCACCTTTAATTAGTCCAACATCTTATACGAGGCTAAGCATTTTTAATTTTTTACTATGTAAGAGAAAGATATTATAACATTTCTTTGTGATGTTACCGATGATGGGTTATTATTTTTTTTTAAATAGTGAAATTAAGTATTCAAAAGAGTGAATAAATTATCTTAATTTTATTATACATGGGGATCTCTTTCTTCACCTAAAGGACATACCTTAATAATATAAAACACGGTAGCGAAAGAGAAGGAGTGTAATTGATTTCCGTTAATTTATTTTGTCCCTAAAGCTATACTAAAATAAAAGTAGGGTTCCAGGAGATCCAGGACCACTAATACTGATACGGCAAGCACAAATCAGCATAAATCAATAAACTTACGAACCTTCAGTTGATTTTTTTCAAAAGCGTGATCAGGCTTTTAAGTTAATGTCCGGAGCAGGAGCTGGGTCGTGCGAACGTCACCATCTATGTAACCCTTCCAAAGTTCATTAATATTATATCAAAATTATATAATTGAACCCTTTTCTTAATAATTCCAAAACGATGACGCATAATTCCCCTCCTCGACCTTCCCCCTCCCCAACAATTCATGGATTATGCCCTGACTATACCAACAAGGCCATAGATAAAACCGGTAGGTCATTCAGCGTTGAGAAATACCTGGCTTTGCTTGTACAAGTTGCTTTTAAAACTTAAACATAACAAGCTTATTACTGATCGATGTGGTCTGAAATGCCACCTGTAAGTGTATTCTGTGCTCAAGACGCTGGGAACCGAAACTAAAAGGGTCTGCCGTCCAACCAAGTGATCAGAGAAAAGTACAAAATTACACTGAACAAAGTCCGCGTTTCGTGAAAGTCGCTTCCAGTCCCCCTCTTTCAACCCAAAACAAAACACAATCCTGGTTACCTAAAAGTTCCAGAATTGCAGCTTGATTATAATGCTCTCAAGTATTTCCATCAGTGTTTTTAGTAAAAATATTTTATAAACCTGAAGCGCTCCCTAAATTAGATTTCAAAAGCAATTACAGTATGTACTTACCTCTGCTCCGTGTCTTAAATCACTGCTTTAGTAACAACTTAAAGCAAAAGATATAATTATATAAGCTTATTCCCGATTACTCCTGATTGTGAACAAAGGTTGAAATACTCCAATATTATCAAGACATTGAGAATCTAACAATAGATGAATATGCTCTCACGGAGCTATTTATACATCAGTTTAAAAACCACGAGGAGTTGGAAATGTCATCTACGGTAGATAGCTTAAGCTAGTACGCGGGCGATTACTCACCACGTGTATGTCCAAGCGGGCATGGATATGGCTGCAGTCATCTATATTCCAGCGATAGTTACAGCAAGTTAAATTACCACGATATTTATAAAAATGGTAAAGATAATATTCCATTAATGCAGACCCTCCGCTGAATAGAATGGGTGCTATGAAGAAAACGAGCTTAAAAGCTTTTATGTCCACGATAAACACACAGGAAAGTGTTCACTTCCGCGCTTACTGCTGGTGTGTAACTACACTCGAAGAAAAAACAAAGCGAACAGCGACTTGACAGCGACAAATTGACAAAATACAAATTGCGCCCTCTAGGTTAATTATGCTGTGTAATCCTAAGTGTACTTGGTGTGTGGCACTAATTTGAATTTCAACACAAGACGGCTGTGATGTTGATGATGATGATGCGGCTACTTTGCTTGTACAAGGTGCTAGCACTGATATTTACCATCCATGCACTCTCCCAAGAGTTCGTATTATTTATTTGTAAACATTGTTATAATATTGTTATTAGTATAAATATTACTATGCTATCCCCTACGTTAAGGCGAAATTGGCTTTTGTTATTCACTCAGAAAACGCTCTTAGGGCGAAATTTCATAACCCCAAACGTATCTCTTTGTATTACGGTTTATTCCGTTTTGGATAACAAAGGATATGAATATTAATTTATGCAAATGAAGGATAATCACCTAGAATAACAAAGGATAAGAATATTAATTAATTTAAATACGAAAAGAACTCATAACCCAATGAATAATTAAAATTTCCCCTTAATCATTATTTAAAGTAATTATTGTATATATTATTATTATTATTATTATATGACTAATTCATCTTTTGTTATGCACGAAAGTTGGCATTAAGGCGAAATTCTGTTTCCCCTTAAGGCATCCTTTATTCCGTTAAAGATATGAATAGTAATTTATGCAAATGAGGTGGAATAACAAAGGGATAACAAAGGATGTGAATGATTCATCATCATCATCATCATCATCATCATCATCATCATCATCCCTGTTATGTAATTATGTTGATGTACCCCATCAAAGGCCCGAGTTTTGGTAAAAGAAATCCAACGGAAAAGTGGTTTTAAGTGGGACCTCCTTATGCACCAGCGGGAGTGCCGAAGACCTTATGCACCAATGGGAGTGCAGAAGACCTTATGTACTTAAAGGGGCATTTCGTGATCCACAACCTCGTCCCCCCGATTTACCTCGAAAAAAGTTAGCCTTAGTAATCCATGTGTACCAAATCTTAAGTGCAAATTCGGTCGTATCTGTAAGAAATTTGCAATTTTGTATTTCTGTCCGTAAACGGACAGAAATTACAGCACAGTGATCTATGGGACCGTGGGAAACAAGTATTTGCTCATAACACAAAACCACAATCTAGGGATCAACTCAAATTTTGTGAATTAGTTTTTTCCATGGATATGTAATGAACCATGGATAAAACAGAAGGTGCTGGAATCACGAAATGCACCTTTAAGTGTTAACTTTTCTTGACCTTTGCATAAGTTCAGCAAACTTCTAAAAATATACTGACTAATATTCTAGAAACGCCTTCAATGAAAGTACTCATAATATTCCTGTGTTTTACAAATCATTCATAACATTTACCAAATTACTTAATTTTAATATATATTTACCGAGACAGTTTGATTTTGTTATTTTTCATACTAAATATACATTTGTACTTGTAATTTATGCTTGGTGTAGTATGGATATACTTTGTTAACTAAATTCTAAAATTACATTGTCTATTGACCTTATTAAAGTAATAATATCACGTTTCATATAACACACACACATACACACTCTGAATTCCTCTTAATGTTGAGTCTTTCGTAAAACTCTCTGAAAGTGGTTCAATTATAAATGACCTACATCTCGAAATAACGATTTGTGTAATTAGCTCTTTTCTATCTTATTTATCCTGGTACCAGTAAATGTATTTTCCATTGCAGTGTCTGGCTTTTTTTTTAATTCACAAATTGGCGACCTTTCTCTCTAATTTTCTTAGATTAAAAATTAATCTAATTGGGTTGCTATCAGGGAAAATTCCAAGTTTAGATTAAAAATTTAAATCAATATGCATTGAAATATAAATCAAATAGATCAAAGATTAATCTAAATTCAGATTTGTCCTCCATTTTAATGTAAGAAAAATCTTTTACTCTAAGAGAGTTTTTTAGTGTGATCATCCGCAACACAAGCAACAATTTGCAAATCCATAACATGGGAAAACATATTAAAATATCCATGCATTGGTATCTTTGTTACTAGTATCGATGTGCTAACATAGCTTGCAGATGTTTGGCTCATAATCTGTGTTTTAAAGACAAAACTGTATAATTATTTATCTGTCACCAGACTTTCTATGGGTGCGCATCGAAAGCCTGACTTGATTTCAAAACAGTTTTCCCTGCAAATATCACTGTGAAGCGCAATATTGTGCCACATGACCTGCACAGCTTGACACTAGTTTGACGATTTTCCTTCATTAAGTTAATTTATTGGAATTGCACGCACTTGTCCCTTATTTAGAAGCTAAATTATAATAAATTTTCACATTTTTATCCTTTTACACTATCACTATTTATCCTTTAAGAGCACCCAAACATTTTTCAACTTTACTGTTCATGAATGAAAGGTTTGCCATTTCTCAAAATCTGAGACAATTTACATAATCATAAAAATGTGACAGCATGGTATTTACAATGTATTTGCCCCACACTACATTACATCTCCATTTGAAAGGTATATTACATTCGCGTAGTCAATAGATGTGTTATTATGAGATCTATCACTACCTTGTCTCCAGAATATTTATAGAAAGTCATAAAATTAATAATATGCTCTTCCTGTATAGCACATGCAAAATGTTCACTCTCATTTTACATAACTTATTCCATTACGATCTTCTGTCAATTGCCCAAGATAAGATTTCCATATCAGAAAAAATCATCTATATGTATGAAGGCGGCTGCCGTGACCATCAAGTATACACTGTTAAACATGACGGTAAAAACCTCGTATTAACTGGCAGCTGGGACTCGCAACGTGCAAATAATTGAAAAAAAACGTTGTTTAACTGTTGTGAGTTCCAATACCTATGCAAATATATACTTTTTCTAATCCTCATAAGGAGACGAACATGTTAGGTACATTAAAACACAATTTGACTTGATTTCAATTTTCTCTGTACTAACATTTCCCCCCTTAAAGAAGGGGGAAGCAGTCTGAAATTTGAACCTCATAAATTTCTGAGGTCCTATTGAAACCCAAACAACGATAAAATCAATTTTAGCATGAAAATCAAACGAGAATAAACACCACACCGCACTACATGTCCAAAATCTCAAATTCGAGAACAATTACGAAGCTTGTCCGGTACAATTACTTCACCACTAGGACAAAGTAAAAACTTCTAATTTTGTATTTTTATTAATTATGTTTTTAAATGGTCATGTGATGACAGCAACATTTTTTGGACAGCCTGTATACTTTCAAATACCAACTTCTACATGTATCCTTAAGCTTCTTTAAATGCTAAAATGCGTTCATTTTGATATTGCTGAAAATCATAGGTTTATTAATATCAGGATTGATAAGTTGTGTTTTCTTGCTACGACTGTATGGAGCTCATTATCAGCATATTTATACTGGTGGAAAATTCAATTTAACAATATCAAAGGCACCATCTTGTCCACAATGTGAAAAAAAATTGCCAATGGGTCGCAACTGTGTAGATTAAAGTAGGACAATGAGATTGTTGCTGACGAATAGGGACTCATTAGGTTTCAAGGGCGGACATATTAGTTTTTGTTTAAATGGACGTGGCATGTGGACTAAATACACTTAACGTTGAACCCACCGATGAGTAGAAAATACCCGGACATTTGCAACAGGCGGACTTAAAACAAAACGCCTGTGTGTATTTTCTCGCTCTGTTTTTGTTTGTGGATGGGTGTGGATTTGGTTGCATATGTTTTGGTCGTATGGTATTATTGTAATAAAATTGAAATAAAAAAGAATCAAGCCAACCCGATGAGTAATTCTTAGTTAATGTTGTGGCGACCTATCGCAAAGTCGAAATACCTAAACATACATCAATTATGAAATCAATGCAAAACATCTTAAAGTATTCAATTGAATGACATTTTTTATAAAATAATGCTAAAACATATTGATTAAAATAAATGTCCATATTCTGAATTGGTCAGTTTACTGGAATGAGGACACAATTTATTCTTAGACGAATAAACCTTTGTATTCCAAAGTATGTTTTTGTTTATCACTTACAGCCAATTAATTGGCTTTACCGGGGTAAGGCAATGAGACGAACGCGCCCCAAATGGATTACAAAATAAAAGGGGTACAAAGGTGATTTTGATCCCACTTTTTTACTGAATTTTCAAAATCCACCCACCCCCAAATAATCCTGACAACGGGTCTGGACCTCAATCATCATTTCAATAGGTAAGAAAATGTTCCGATTATAATTATTGATTGTAATCCGCCGTAGAATAGAAGTTAAAAGCCAAATATGATCACCCAGGCCCAAGCCCTTAAGATCACCCAGGGATGCGAAGAATACAATACAAGCACCCGATACACCTGATGTTTTCTTCAGGTGAACCAGATTCTTTTGTATTATTTGAATGGGTGAATTGTTCTGGAGGACAATCCTTCTTCATTTCTAGAGTTACTCTCGAAGACAACAAGTGCTAACAATATGGAAGCCGCTGTTCAGAGTTTGTAAAAGGCAGGATTATTGGACTGTTCGAGGAAGAATCATCACAACTTGAAGTGAGTAGAACAAGGTGCGATAGAAAAAGAATGTGGCGGACCCGCTTTCTTCAGGTAAGGAAGTGCGAACGGGTTAAAGGCTCTAGACACCCCCATAAAATATGAGAAGGAGATAACCGTGTCTTTGCTATTACTGCTGAACGCCAACTACGATGTCGCAGATGAGACTGTCAAAGCAATTGCCATCATGTATCTATATAGTTTTCTAGCTTTGTACAGACCTTGAATGGAACAACAAAGGAGTTCCTAGCAACTATTGGAATCCTCCAAGGAGATACTCTTGCTCCCTCCCTCTATGTAATCGTGGTTGTATACATCCTCAGACAGACTCTTGATATCATAAATGCTAAGAAGACAGAATACAATGTGAATAATCAATCTGCACTACAGATAGCACCCAACTTAAATAGGTCAAGGGCTTCAAGTACCCAGGGCCCTACGTTGCCGACAGCAAGAGATACTCATGTCATGCAAAGAACGAGCTTGGAATACCTGCAATATAAAACGTCCAGTCTTATGGCAATCTGGTGTCTCCAATTCAACCAAGCTGCCCTTCTTCAGCTAGAGAGTATCCTGTTATATGGATCATGAAGAAAGAATTACCTAATAGACTGGGTGACACCAACATCAGGCTCTTTATGAGAGTACTGGTAAGGAGCACAAGACCAAGGGACACATAAATGAAGATACCCCTCCAATCTCATCTTCTGACTCCCATCGCAGCATCATTAGCTGGTCACTGTCATCGTGTGAATGATCAAAGAAGTCTAGGATGTCGTGTGTTGGAGGTTACCATGCCCTTCACGTCACGGAATAAAACACATGTTGTATTCTGTAAGGTTTCCAAATTCATAAGGTGTCAGATGGGTCAGGTTACGGAAAACTCCCGTCATTGCATGATTGCGGCCCATGATTATCATTTTCAACACCATCATAATAACCATGATAACTTATCTCCATATCATTACTTTAAGGCAAGTTCTTGACTTGCCTAACGGAAAAAAAAAATGTTGAATAACCTGGGAAACGTTTCCCTTTTCATCATAGCAAAAGCTGTTTTAAATTAGACTTCCTTCTTAAAGATGTAATTTGGATTTTATGTTGTCACAGTCATTTAGCCATGAAAGAACGATGGCTGAACTATATAAGGACTACACACTGTCCACCGATGCTTACAACACATTTCACTTCAAAGCAGATTGCATTGAAATAACAAGAATTAAAGCAATATTAGCACATTTTTTGAAGAGCGCCCCCAATTTTTCAAAAAAATGAGATTTTTACACGGTTGCATTGGTAACTGGCTAGTTAACTATACCTGTGAATGGTTAAGCTCTACAATGTCTATGTGTCGCAAACGAAGGAATTTTGTAACTAGAATAATTAATATCGGGATCCCCCATAATAATTCAACGGCTGCTGGAAACGGCCTTCCAATATGAAATAGCCGGGAAATAGCGCCATGTACGTATCTACGCTCATCTATTAGTTGTTTTATTGGTTCAGGCAAGTCAAGTTAGAGGTCATTTTCTTGAGGTGCCACTATTTTATCATGGACGGACATAAACTTAGCATTTCCAGCTCTGCCGTTAAGTACATTCTAGGATCCCAATTCTAATTACAAAAATCGCTCATTTTATGATAAATGTGCATTTTTGAGCATTCTCGTTCGCAGGTGTAGTTTTCTAGACAATTACCAACATAGCTATGCAAAAATATCAAATTTTGAAAATTGGGGGCGCTCTTCAAAAATGTGCTAATATTGCTTTAAGTCATGCATGGTAACTCACGCTTCTTATTTCATTCGATTGTGTTAGTCAATAATATTACACATAACAATCAACTGAGCCATTCATACACTGAAAATAACTTTATTACGAATGGAAAAATAAGGAGATGTAAAGAAAGAGAACTTAATAAACGACAGGATTACCTTTGTAAAGCATTTGCAATTAAAGCATAACATAAAGCACATAGCAAAATTAACATGTTCAACAAGACCATGCTATCTCAGTTGGAATGTCCTACAGACACAAACTTAGTTTCTCTAAAGGCTTGAAGAAATGTTCTTTCATGTTATTTAAGGATTTTTAGCAGTTATTTTCAGTTTTGCAGTAACAAAAAACACGATTACTTAATTACCTACTAGTGGAAAGCAACGTTTTGGGGAGAGTCTGTACAGGGGGAGAGGTAGTGTTTTTGGTTGTGGTGGTTGTGTTTGTGCAGTTCCTTAGGTTAAAAGTCAAGTTTAAAGGTGATTCTAAGGTGCCTCTAATGCCACAGGACATGCGGAAGTTCAACTGCTTCGTGTTATTAATAAGACAGGCTAACTTGACTTTCACGACGGTTACCTCCGTAGGAACAGATTGTTTGTTCTGATAGGGGCAACTTGGCTTTGCGAATTGACAGTTCCAGCAGACCTTGAAGGGAGAAGCTATTTTTCATACAGAGATAAAATCAGAGCGACTAAGGCACGGACATCTTCACGTGCCATACAACGGTACGGGATCACATTATTAATATTATGACATTCTTGCATAAATATTCCGTAGGGTAAAGATCCCGATAAGGATCGCTATACATTATTTTCATACTAATAATGTGCGACTGGATGTAATACCATCCGACCTAGTATTGAAAAAAATGGGGTTGCGGCACAGGCCTATATAATTCTTTCAAACGCAAATGTCTAATAATGAATGAGGGAGGCAATTCCTGCTTATTGTCCTATAAACTATTCATGATAATATTTGAACATTTCTAGATTTCAAATAAAATTTAACGTCTACCTTAATTCAACAAAAATGCCACATATCGTAGAATAAGGCAAGACAAACAATTTTACAGTATTTTCAATCAAATATGAGCATAGGACAATTTTAACCCCAAAATGACCTTGAACCTTAATAGGGCTAAAGGTCGAAACTTAGACAAGCATAGCTTTTTAAAATCCTTCTAACGAGACATATGCTTCGGCGTATATTTAAACACAAGATGACATTATTTCAAATTTATCCTGTACTAACCCCCTTACCCTTATTGTACAATGTTCCTAACATATCCCGGAGGGGGTTATTTGGTCGAGGGATGACAACCACGTGTAATAATAATAATACAGAGCGAGTTAGAAACAGAGGTAGCAGAGATGTTTTTATTCAGCCAGTTGTTGAATTCATTAAAGCAATTTTGTAGTCTTGCAAATCTATCTCGTTCAGCAGTAATAGCGACGATACTATTATCTCTTTCTCATATTTTATGGGGGTGTCTATATAGCTTTTCATCCGTTCACACTTCCTTGGCTGAAAAAGGCGGGCCCGTCACATCGCACCCTGTTCTCAGAGTGACTCTAGAGTCCTGCTCACTTCTTGTTTAGAGAGAAGTTTAAAAAGATGCTGGCAGTTTCATTGAGCAATGTCAGCATCCTTGGCTGTCTGTGGCAGAGAAGTTAAGCTTACAAGGAAAGTAATAATAGTTACTCCTCCATTTTTTACAAAACGTAAACACCCAAATTGTTTTCAAATTTGTGGAAGAAATTTAAGTTGGGGCCCCATTTCATTATGTCTGAATATTTTCCTATACCACTAGCTATGTCCATTTAAGTAGCCTGGTACCTCCTATTCCGTGCGCATTATAATGTACACTATTTAAATAAAAAGGGATGTTACATAACAGCTGGTAGCAGCTGTCAATAGTAATAAATAACTTGTAACACACTAGATACGGTGAGGCATGCGAGCTGTGATGTCGCAAAATAGAACTAAGGGAGTGGGGAAAAGTAATAGTTTAAGTAAAAATATTTACTATTAGGGTTTGCGCTGTAATCTTTAGAGTTAAAGACACTATCAGTGATTTGCTAAATCAGAAAATCGAAAAAATCATCAAAAATCAGATTTGTTCATGTATGTAACAAGTACAGGTATCCTAACATATCCTGCAAATGATAAGACCAGAAGCAACCTAATAAGGACATAATCGGAAATTTTAGTCATTACTGTCCGTTCGGACACTTACTACAACACGTAATTGAATGGGGAATCGCATCTTGGAACACTGCCGTTTTCTTCCTTTTATGTCAATTCTTCAGTTGGAAAAGGTAACTTATGAGAATTCTACAGACTTATCCTTCACTTTGAAGCTATTCCTGCCAATTTCAAATATTTTTCAAATCACTGATAGTGTCTTAAGGTATGGTTTTAGCGACAATTTCTACAATTAGTCCGTGTCCATATATGTTTTCGTGGGATTTGAAAAGTTTATTTTGTTAATTATTGTATGGTTCAAACAAAAATTATGGTGCCTCGAGCGTGTGTGCACCATTTTACATGCAAATTAAAGAGACATAAGGACATTTCCAGAAAGGAGCGCCCCATTTTGGGGTTTTTGTTTGTTTGTTTTTTGTTTTTTTTTTTTGCATATTTGGAATGCTTACCAATGTACTAGATCACACCTGAAGTGAATAAGTCCAATACACCCTCTTTATGTAATAAGATGATGATTCAGTATTTTCTGTCGTGCACGGTTTTCTATAAAATGTCTTCTAAAACTTCTAAAAATAGCAAAGTTGTGATAGTTTGACTTTGACTAGATATAATAATTGTGTGGAAGAAACCACGCCATGTTGTTTTAATGGCAGATTAAGCTCTTGTCAAGCATCTACTCAATATCATCATGCTTTAGGTCCACGATGGCAGTAATATCACTGCAATATAGCCGTCTCCAAATCTCGTTCAAATCTCCAAATCGCCATTTGTATATAGTTATATCAACCAGAAGTTATGATAAAAGCACAAAGGTATGAAAATGAATTTTACAATTAAAAAATTATATCTGGTATTATTTTGGTTTGTTAACACACAAATGAAAAAATATGCTAATATGACTTCTGTTTAATTTCTTTAGACGTAAATGGTTAAAGGCATATATCTTACATTAATACACACTTTATAATTTTTGTTATTTTTAACCAAATATATTACATACAACATGTTAATTTTAAGGTTTTATCTTTAGAGGCGCCCGTTTTTGGCCGTATCTTGAATTTGAAGATGCAGATGCAGCCAAGACTGAAATGACAGATAAGAGTTTCTAATGGCATCCCACTCTTTCCTTTTTACCTTCACGGTTCTTAAGCGTTTTCTATGTTTTTTTTAATGTCGTTATATTCATTTGCATGAATTATATTCTTACGCTTTTGATAATGCTTAAATTATGGAAAGGAGAGTGGTTGCACGGGCCATTAGACATAACGGATGTAAGGGGGTTATGGGGTTGACAATGTAGTGCAATGAGTGCTAAGACCAAGCAGAGTGCTAAGACCAAGCAGACTCTGGAAGACAACACGATGGCGTCATCGTAATGATAACGCATGCTCCATAAAAGTCAATTGAATTGACAGCACTCTTTATATCATTATCTTAAACAGGTTCACTCTATGTGGTATGGTATTTAGTAATAGGTGGTTGTTGTTTGGGGAATTCCATTTAGTGCTCCTGCCCCCCCCCCCCGAAAACAAACATGCAAGATGAGGACGTCGCCCTTTCCTTATCTTACGATGTCCTTGAGCATAGAGAAACAAACACAATAATACAACAGAGCTATATGATTTATTTACCATACCAGTTATTATACAAATACAAAATGTGTATATAAAATACCTGAGCACACAAACACTTCATGGGAAAAATAAAATCCCCTATCCATGAACAAGTTTGCGCTAGGGCATATTTAAATACATCTTTAGGAAACTTAGAGCAACACTGATATAAAATCACATCCTACATGAGATAGGACATCGATGCTCCTTAACACATGGCTTTGGTGCATTCCTTCATGAAACACATTGATTTCAAAACCCTTTTAATGGGGTTTATTTTTGGAATAAAATTTTCATGGGATATTAGTTTTTAAGAATCGGAATGGTCAAAATTGTAATTCTTTCGCACAGGTGGTAAGCGTACAGTGTGAATGACTTTCGATTATTCGGATTTACATGTATATCAGGATAATGATATCAGTGGTTAATTAATTGCATTCATTAAATGCCTTCATATCATTGAAAAACGGACAATCCATGTGTTTGCAACATATTCTCAGGAAAAACTGGACGTGACCTTTTAAAGAAACACTGGCACATTCGAAAAATAGTGCGCCCTCAGATTTTCAAAATCGATTTTTTGCATGGTTGGAAGGCTTTTTATACAAAAGCCCTCACCCGAAAATGATTAGATCCAAATAAGCTCCTTATGTGTAAACAGCACGATTTTATAATTTAAACCGTCGCCGGGGACGTTAAATCAGCAGACGACGAAAATGGCGTTTAACACCAGGAAGACGCACGCCGTATGCATGTTTCCCAGCTATGAACACTGTTTTGATCGGTCTATAACTTTGTGGTTTTAATATCAGTGAGGACAAAACTAAAAATATCAAAAATATTCATGTAATATACACATTTGTTGACATTAAGTTATGAGAAACTTAACAAGGTGGCCTACAACCTGGATGTCTTTACCCTCATATCAATGTCCCTATCGTTTTGGGGTATGTTATTTTTATGTTGTCAAATGTATCTCTGTTCTTCCAATGGACTAGCTCTCAATTTGAGAGCAAATTCAAGAAATTTCATTTATTTTGTGAAAAACGTTGCCAGGCGCTGTAACTGCATATATTCACGAGATCTGAATGACAACATGATTACTCCATCAAAATTTAGGACCCCATGGTATCAGAAAAAGAAAGTCAGATTTTCTCATAACCCCAGTGGAATTTAAGAATCAAGAATGTTTTTATAAACAAAGAAAAGTCTCCAAATGTTGTTGACCATATTGCTAACGCGCACAAAAACAGTTCCTTATAGGAGCCAAGCTGTTACTATTCAAACGGCTGGACCGATTTAACCCAATAAACGATTGCGAAAAACATCATACGAAAAACCGGAAACATTGTCAAGAAATGCCACTTTTAGCCGGCGCCATTGGTTTAAACGTAAAAGAGAAATCTTGACGAGAAATCAACTCCAATGTAAGGGTTTTTACCAATTATTTTTATTTTTTGGTATGCCTAACGGCCGGGGACGAGGTCGTATGTAGGTTATGCAAACCAACCCATGATCCGACCCACATCAAAGCACCAACATTGGTTTGTGGTTTGAATCCGTATGTATGCTGTAAAATTGTTTGATATTTGTTTGTGAGGTTGCATATGAATGAGGCTTGGCCGCTATTGCCTGCGAAACATCATCGGGCCACCCACCTTAATTTTGGTGATGTAGTGTACAATTTAATGTAAAGGCCCCATATCTATTATTAATGTTATGTTGATGTTTTTAAAGGTCCCAGGAAATGCAAATATAATTGATGTGGTTTGTGTCAAGTCTACAAGGAGGGCCAGAAAGCATTCAATACTTGGGTTGGTGATGACATCATTTGTGTGGTACATTTGATTTATCAGAGAGTAATAGAAAATTACAGGTGACTGGTGTAAATCTATTCATGACACTGACTGATAATCAATAGTTTCACAAAATGATGTCACTGGTAGTGTATGTATTCTTTTTTCTGGCCCTGTTATTGCATGGAATGTCCTACACAGGTTTGGAGTAGGTTTATCATGTCATTTCCTGGGGCCTTTAAATGTTCTCATTTTTAGTTTTTGAAAATGTAAAACTGTTACTCCTGCTCTCCTGCGTATTGGAAACAACTGCATTTCAGCGAGATGGAATGAGATAACAAAACGGTCAAATGCCTGGCTTCGCAGACAATATAAGCCGCTTATCGTGATGCCTGACCATCATTTGTCAAATACATCCTCTGACAAATAAAAGAATAGAATCTCATTGAAATTCTGTGAATTTAACCATAGTGCTTCTTCGAACGTGGCGAGTCCAGCTAACGGACCTGGCATCGAATTTACGGTAACTTTAGACGCTGATGTAATGATTATTCCACGCGATCCCATCCCTTTGGAAAGCGCGCGATGCAATTCCTACAGCCAGCTCCGTGTCTCAAGCTATTATCGCTAACGACGGTATTGATCTTGGTGTAAAGTTCTAGTCACAAACATGAACCACAATGAGAAAGGTCAGAGTTCATGGTATAGGTTTTATTGGGTAGAGGGTCGATCAAATAACGGACTTGAAAGTTTCTTCCTGTCAAAGGTCCCGAGTCTTGGTAATGAGGTTTGAGGTAAAAACTCACGGGAGAATGGTTCACTTATAGACAGACGCATCAAATGGACGGAATTGAATTCACAATATTTTAGTGCAATATGAGGATACAATCAGCCATGATATTATGTACTCAGCTTTTGTTTTTATGAGATCCCAAACTCACGTGTAGTAATGCAACCTATACAGATCAATCTATTTGAAGTTTTAAAATGAAGTCAAGAAGCAATATAGAAGACTTTAGCCAGTATTTTACACTCTGGACATCAATTATTGTTAAAAGTTAGAATTAGCTCTAAACTGACTGCGTTTTGCATGTATCGGTATGACTCGCCATACAACTTAAAATCCCCTCCAAAGGACGACGTATTTTCATGGTTCGTTTGTCTTGGTCCAAATCAACCACAGAGAGAGAACGCAATTCAAGCTTAATCAAGTTCTTTCTACTATAAATTTAAATCCATAAACTTGGTATCAAGATTAAATCCTCACTGACATGGAATGAATCGGGGACTTCTTGCATCAAAGACAAAATTGTTTGGAAACGCGCACAATGAGGTATATTGATGTCTACTAGACGCAATCAGGATAATCGTCATGTTTATGGCAGTAGCGAAAAATAGCCCCATAATACACTTTCTCACTATTTCAATAGTGAACAGACTATGATATTAACTTCCGCAAGTATTTCCTAGATATACAGCCTGTCTAAAAATGGTACAATCAAAAACTGATTTTCAATATTATATCTCAATATAAGTAAGTTATTTTGTACATCACATTAAAGAGAAAAGACCAGGCTTTCCAGTATTTTTTGTTTCATCTCATTTGCTTGTTTCAATCGAGGGATAACTCCAGTTTACTGCGGAACATAAAGATGAAGTTTGTGCCACTTTCTGGTTGAGCGAAAACGGTGAAAGAATTAGTTCTTCTTAGCGTGTCCACAAGTCATTGGTAATGGCTTGTGGTGGTGTCAGGATTTATTCAACTATGTAAGCTGATCCGGGGCCGCGTGTATCCATGATACGGACGCTCCTAACATGGCCCAAAAAGAATTAGTTAAACATAAGTTATTCACATTTGAACTGATATGAAATTCTTTAAAAAGGGATTAACTTCATAAAGAAACTCTAAAGATACGAAAACAGTTATGTAATGGTGGGAGTTGTGACCAGTAAGTTCTGGCTTTATGATAAAGTGAATAGCATTGGACATACTATTGTTTGTTAGAAGAGAACCATGAGCGGACAGCAACCTGGGAGAGAGAGAAGAGGTTTTATGGTTTATAAGTATCATAAAATGCAAATTCCTACCAACACCTTGATACTTTGCTTCCAAATTCACATTTTTATTGACTTCAACAATTAGTAAATGCACAAAGATAGATCGATATTTTTAAAACATTTCTTTGGATTTGGAGTGTTTATTTTGGTTGCAAATACATTTCTTCTGGCATGATTTTAACAGATACCAATTTTTTAATAAATTCAAAGCTCCATTTCATTTACATGCAATAAATATTTGTATTATATTTATGAAAAGAAGATATTTATCATTGAACTGATTATGTTGACTATTAAAACTTGTGTCGATAAAACTAGACTTTCTTTGTTTACTTTAATCTGTGTTTTGGTTTTTTTGTCAAGTTGCAATCTTTTGTGAGCTTCAAGACAGCATGTCATAACAGCGTGAAACAACTCTGCCCATGCATAAAAGTGGTACAAAATTGATTTTGTTATATCGCACTAAATTGAATTTGAATATATCTCTGGATTGACAATAAGCAAATAAGATGAAACAAACGCCATTAGAAAGCTTGGTCTTTGTTCTTTAATATTATGCCAAGTAAGAAAGACTTATTTTGAAATTGCATATTTAACCAATTTTTTCTGATTGTACCACTTTTTTTAGACAGGCTGTACTACTTTAATTGATTATAACAATTCACATGGGTAGCAATAGCAAATCATCTTCAAGTTGGAATATATGACCAATGCGAGTGGTTACCTAAACACAATACGGAGTACCTCAATATAATATAGGATAACAAGATGTTACTGCATATCGTTAGCCTATAACGGTCATGTAAATGTTACAATCTTTGTATCTTACCAAAGATTTTATGTGGCATATTATTGCTCGATCTGGTCATTTTGACTAATTGTAAAAATTGAGTTAATATCATCGCTATGTTGCACAGAATCCAGGTTTTTAATGCTAAAATCCCCATATTTTCACGATACTTAATTGCAAGTTTGTGACCCTTTAAAAGACCAATTTCATGTCAGCAAATGTAGTCACAAAGAACATTTTGAGAAAAGGAATCCAGCTTGGGCAATGACAGCCACATGTTTTCTGATGACATTCATGGCAGTCATGACCATCACGCGTGAGTACTCTTGCAACTTGCTCAGCTCAAAGCTGTACTGCACCTGTTCCAATAACAGTTGAAAGACTAAGAACACTGGTATATTGATTATATATTATCGATTCATATGTCATGCACAATAACTCCAAGTTAACTTTAGGCGATGTGAACGTGAATCAACTTGATATGTCAACAGTGAAAAGAAATCGTTCTGGCCATAACTGGTGGACTTGTAGTCTGGGCGTGAATTATTTGGAGCTATTGTAAATTTTGAGACTGTCGCCAACATATTGACATTAAGAAGTATATAATTGGCATGTCAATTCTTTTTATGAAACATAAAGCTTCAAACCTGTAGGTGACATGTGCTGACATTGCTTTAAAATACGGAGAATTAAATTTGAGAAATCGCCATGAACATTTGAGGCAATCACTGCCAATTATGCAATATTATTTATTGCATTTCCCTTCGACCCATTTTATTCTCTGTTCGACTTCCGAATATTACATGGTAGGTATATGTTCTCGGACAAGACCCAGCTCCTTATCGTGTTTTGTCGCCGTGGACGTAGTACGTACAGTATGTCACGCTGATGAAAACTATAACAATGCCCTTTTCCCAAACCCATTTCTTGCCTTGTACTAGTACTACCTGTTTCTAATTCCAGGGGCGACACGTGACCGTTTTTTAGAAAATCTTGTTGATGTGGAATTGCTGCCAAATGTCGTCTATGGGCTCGGTTCACGTTCATACTCCGATATTATTAACATACCGTTGATATCACATATGTGGAGATATCATTATTTCATTGAGACTCATTTGTTTTCTTGACAAATCATTTAGTTGTGTCACATATTTGGTGGTTGAAACTCGCTCAATCTCTTAAATACTCCCACTACTTAGAACATAGCCAATATTTTAAATATGCAGTGGTACATTATATGCAATCTGGTAAATTGGATTGCAGGAAAGGGATAAATACCTGCCACTCATGTATCGTTGGAAGATGTTCTTGGACCACTATTTTCCGGATTACCTAAGAGATTACGATTTACGGCAACAATTGTTATTGGAATGCGAAAGATCCTCTTAAGGGCTATTTTCAGCCATGTCCCAAACTATTATAGTTTAGAAAATCTTGCTATGCAGGCAATGTATTGTTCTTCAAATCTGAGTTTGATGATCCTACGTTTCGTGTCACACGCCTTCGAGGACTTTAGCGGAGCTCAAGCGGCAACGTATCATTCTTACTTTTCTTCTTTAATTAAAACAACATTGCGGAAACTTGAAAAATAAGTATGTCTCTATAGTGTTATGAAATCTACACTTACCGACACCCCCACACCCATTTCCCTCTAAACAAAAAAGCACACCGGACTTTCCTTCAAAATGAAAAACAAATCGAGGAGCATTCTGAACGCCAACACTTTAAAATGTTGACGACAACAAGGGATTCATTAACTGTTGAGCATTTTGAGAAACCTCTGTAAAGAAAGAGGGTTGACATTGTTTTATCGCAATTTTTGGTGTCAAAAGTATAGCGATCAATGGGAAACAAAGACGAAGCGAAGGCTAACCACAGTGTAAGGACTGTTTTACTGAACTGTTTTTCATTTCTTATTGTACAATAACGGTAAAAAATAACTGAACGAGAGAAGGAAAGCCCGAAGTCGTGTTTGCATTGTGTCATAGAGGATGAACCAAAAGCGTCAAATCGCTGAAAGCGGACTTGGCAACAGCGGTTACTGATCTCTTTAGAGATTAATGATTGCGGTTGTATATGCTGGCTTTTAATCAGGATTTGTGATGTTCCTTGTGTATGTTTAACCTATTTGGACAATTTTCACCTCCCACAACCTAATTTTATGTAAAATGCCTATAAAGAACATTCGAGGAAAGGAATCCAGCTTTTGGCAATAACAGCCAAGAGGTTCTGCTGACAAGGCTGGGGCGTCTATGACATCAAACGTGAGCTACTATATGCACTTGCTACAGTCCAGCTGTATGCACCTGTTCAATAACAGTTTTGAAAGATAAGAACGTGGTTCTATTGATTTATATATCGATCAAGGTCATGCAAAATAACTCCAAGTTTAACTAGTAGTAAAATGTGAAAGTGATCACTTGAATATGTCACATGTGAAAGCAGCTCTTTCTGGCATAAATGGGTGGACCTGTAGTATGGGTGTGTATTATTATTTGGCGATAGTGTAAATCTTGAGGACTGTCGCCAGAACGCTTATTAACATAATGTTAATTATGAGTTAATAAAATCGCTTGTCAATTCGTTTCATGGACAAAAGCCTCAACACGTTAGATGACATGCGCTTACATTGCTGTTTTTAGAGATATTCAGAATTAAATTTGAGAAATAGCCCTGAACATTTGTGGCAATCACGTCAATTATGCAAAATTTTTTTATTGCGTACCATTCGGGCCCATTTTTATTTCTCTGTCGAATTTTTCCGAATATTCTATGGCTAGGTACGTGTTTCTCACAAGACAGCCCCGTAATCGTGATTGTCGCCTTGTGGACCTGCTAGTACGTCCGTATGGCACGCTGATGAAAACTATACCAAACTGCCTTTTCCCAACCAATTCTTGCCTTGTACTCGAATACATGTTTCTAATTCCAGGGGGCGAAACGTGGACCGTTTGTGAGAAAGAAATATCTTGTGGATGTGGTATTTGCTGCCAAATGTCGTCTATGGGCTCGGTTCACGTTCATACTCGATATTATTAACATCGAGAAATCCCATATTGTGTGTGTATCATTATCTATACATTGGATAATGGATTATGTTTCTTGCAACATCAATTTAGTGGGTGCACATATTTGGTAGGTTGGAACTCGCTACAATCTCTTAAAAATAATCTCTACTTAGAACATTAGCAAAGTCATGTTTTAAATATGCAGTGATACAGTATGAAGCAACCTGGTAAATTTTGATTGTAGGAAAGGGGATAAAGAACTGCACTCATATCGTGAAGATGTTCTTTACACTTTTTCTGATTACCTAAGAAGATTACGATTTACGGTGCGACATTGTTAATTGAATGCGACCGATTCTAGCTTAAATGCTATTTCAGCGTGTTTTACAACTGTTATATTTAGGAAAATCTTGCTATTCAGGCAATATCTTCCCCCAAATCTAAGTTTGATGATTCCTACAGTTTGGGTCACCAAGCCTCCAGAGTGAACCTTTAGCGGAGCTACCAAAGCGCAACGTATCTCTTACTATCCTCTTTTGTTTAATAAAACAAAATGTGGCAGAAAACATTTGAAAAATAAGTATTCTCTATAGTTGGTATGAAATTATACACTACCGAAACAACGTCCATTCCCTAAACACTTAAGAACACCGATTTTCCTTCAAAATGAAAAACAAATTGAAAGCATTCTGAACGCAAAACCTGTAAATGTTGACTACAAATTCATGTCTGTGAGCATTTTCGAAAAAAAAAACACTCTGAAAGAGAAAGAGGGAAGGGCGGGGGGTGGTGACAAGTTTTTTAAGCAAATTACGAAATGGTAGGAGATCTGAAGTTTCATCGCAATTGTTTGTGTCAAAATGTAGCGACCATCAGGAAAACAAGGTACGAAACGAAGGCTAACCACAGTGTAAGGACTGTTTTCCCGAACTGTTTTTCATTTTCCTTTGTACAAATAACAGTAACAAAATATACACTGAACGAGGAAGCGGGAAGTCGTGTTTGCATGTTGTCATAGAGAATGAACCACAAGCGGCAAATCGCTGAAATGGACGCATTACTGATCTATTTAGAGATTAATGATTTGCGGTTGCTTATCCTGGCTTTTAATTTTCACAAAACTTCTAATTTTTATGTAAAATGTTATAATATCCTAATTTTTGTAAGATCATATTATATTCCTTATTTGATAATAACCCAAATTGTTTTCAAATTTGTGGAAGTGATTTCAGGGTCCATACCATTATGTCTGAATATTTTTCATGCCATTTTCCATATAAATGAGGAAACAAATTGTTTACTTAATCATTAAGAAATGAGATTCCCCAGTTCCATTTTTGAAAAAGACATCTGTTTGTTTTATTTTGCAAAAAATGTAACCTTTCTGGGAAAACCCGGATATGAGTAGCAGAAATAATTGTGTTTTCTTTTTTTTTTTTTCGTGACATGGTTAAATTAGTGAAGGCAAATGGTGCAGTCGGGGGATATTTCAGGCCCGCGATGTTCACTAAATACCGCAACACTGGTTGGTCTCCATCGTCTCATCCTAAAATTCCAATGGGACAACGAAAACCGCACCCTTTAAATCACGTTAAGAATCATCTAGAATAAACATTCCGCGTGAACCCCAGCCAACTTCGCGATGGAGAAACACCTGGAAATATTTGCAACCTTCCTCAATAAATATTCTTTTTTATATCCTGAATGATCCTAGATATTCTACGGAAATGGAAGGTGCAACTGATGACACGATCTGGCACTATCGCTCAGTAATATTACTCCATATGGTGAAGAAATCCATCAGAAGAATGGTTCTGCCAAGGAATTGCACCAAATCACTGAGCTTCAGCTTCTACCAAATGCTACACGAACCCACCTTTGCCACTGTTGGAAACAGAAGCGTCAAATGTCCAATACGCTTAAGAAAACCAATGACTGGAAATACACTTCGATAGCATTTCCTACCCAGATTATTGTAACTTTAAACGCGTCAGATATCATCTTGTGCGATTGTTTCATGGATCACTCATTACATCTCAATTGAGGTGGGCTGCAGGGGATCGTACCAAGCCTACCTCCTAAATGCCTTGGCGGCCTTGAAATGGCCCGAGAGAAAAAAATATGAACTGTGTAGCCAATATTACCCTAAGGACAAGGTAAAGACACCAATTGGCTGTCCCGTCACGCCGAAGCTTTCAGAAGATAAGATGAAAGCCTAGTCCAACGTCCAGCGACCTCAGAATGCAGTATTCCAAACACTTAAAATGTCGAGACACCCCTGTTGCCTTTAGGAGAATTCTGGACATTGTAATAAAGCCAATGGTTGGCCTTTGAAGGTTAACGACACCGGTGATACTCGGCAATTATCTACTTCACAAAAAGATATTCCTAACATTTTCCCACATTATCTTGAAGAAACTACAGCACAGGGTAAGCATCTGTTAATACTTCTATGAGCGATACCATATAATCCAAGAAAATACACTTCGAAATATACTTACAAATATCAAACCGTATCTCCAAAGATTTTATCCAACTACTATTTATCAAATGGATCAATTCCACGTATTTGGCGTATTGAAGTACACTACCTCTAAACTGTTTCTGCGTCGTTTTTCTGAATACAATAACCGAAGACGCGATGAGCACTAACATGAATTTAACGACTAATTTGCATCTCAAATAAAAGTGCGATTCTGCAAAACTGCGTAATATTCGAATAAATGAATTTGTAATATAATGATCAGCAGAATCAGTGGTACAATCACTACCGCACTGACAAATTGTCTTGTTTCAATCAGTATACGTCTGCTCCTCCTTGATTATCTCATAATCCATTAATGTGTCACGCCGTGCATTGGTCATTGTAATGTAAATTTTTGTAACATTAAAAAAAAAAGAATTTATGCACCTTACAAGAGCACGATTTTAATGGAAACTATTTTGTTTTGTTTTTTCAGTACTACTGCAATGAATTTGATTAAACATGGTAAATATTGAAATACCTGAAATATTTAGCTTTTGCCTGGTAACGTTTTCAGCTTGCAGTATCTAATACACAGTATAGAAGGTAACGTACACGCACAATTAGGGTGAGATAATTGTGGTAGGTTTTATCAATAAATTATAAATGTATGTTTTCTTTCACATTGCAAATCAGGAGACATTTAGTGGTAGTGACCTCTGCTAAGCGAATTGACTGACTGAAGGATTGCTGAAACTGTTTTAAATTTTTAAAAAGTTGTATTCAAGGACGATGTAACTTTTGAAATCCATACATATGTAATAATATAGGCAGTGTACTAATTAAACTTAAATTTCATTTTTTTTTTTCGTAGTTTTTCTTTTTCACTTTCTTGTGGAGGGTGTCCCTTTGCCTACTCCTGGAACGGATGTTTATAATTTTATGAGATGTAAACAATTGCAGTTTGTCGTTGCAATGCGTCGTTCTAAATAAAAATCATGAAAATGACCCACAGTGCAAAAACAAATGATGAGGAAAAACGCATTAAGTATTTATATTTTGAAGGTAGAATTAATATTTTTGCATGTATGCAAACTTAACGGATTAACACTATATGCGTTAACCGATTGACACCTCTGTGTTATTAAACAATTTGTCTACTATGTGACCCTGCTCAGATAATGATGTGCTAATACAATTGTGAACGAATTAACACTTTTCGTGCACTTGTCTCTTGTTAACCCAAACGTCACATCTGTTTCTAGAGAGAGTGGAGGAATAGCGGGAGAGGGCAGTAGAAGAGTGTGTTGTTATACTTTGATTACCACCAAATAGGCGGGCCTCATACAGTGCGAACTGATATGGAACAACCTAGGCGCAAGACAACGCAAAAGACACAGTGTGTATATTATGCGTTGCGCGCGCGATTCTGTGCAACGCTCGAGTACATTTGGTTACCTTTACGCGCGGATAATTTCCCGCCTAATTTGGTGGTACTCAAAAGTAATAGGGTCGATAAGACCGGGATACTACGCTACGACGTGGTCGCTGGCCTGATTACAGAGCCCCCCCAAAATAAATGCAATCCTTGTAGTTGGTGCTATAATTTCCCAATATTACTGAGATTTATTCAAATTTTATAACAGATTCTCAATGGCAAACTAGTTTCGTAGATCCGGGCATAAATCCTGTCCAATTTGTGTCTGTTACGGTTCACTGGTTTTGAAAACAAAGGCTATTACGCAAGCCGCCCTCAAATGACTCCATTCCAAGTTTGCCTTAGATCGTTCAAGCAGGTTCGCCTTGAAAAGTGTCTTTAAACTACAAAAATCTGCTGGTACTAATCCTGCCTGTTGTTTTTTAAATAAATAACTAAATAAGTATTTGTCGTTATTGTTTTACCCACGGTCTTTTATCGTATTTACAGCATATACGACTTAGCCAAACTTAAATGTTTTATTCACAATATCTGACAAATCCGCGTGAATATTGCAAATTGCAGCGGAGGGATTAAATACCAAATGAGTGGAAATCGTATGAATATTGATAACTTCCTAGATCTGGTATGGACCATTTGATAGACGTTGATGGACGTTTTGTGTATTAAAGCTGATAGATGGAAGTGATGTTCGCATTCCTTTGTTAAATACTTATGCTGTGTTTTACGGTCCTTTATTAACTGATGTTTACACGGTTCCGTGTGTTAGTTCCTGATTGGCCCGTTCTAAGGACGGTGGTATTGTAGAATTAGAATGTGACTTTTGTGGAGAAAAATCCGGATATAAATAGCAACTGTGATCTATATTTATTAATCTTTCCCTGGAGATGGCCAGCGCACGTTAGTTTTGAAAAAAATGTGTTCTTGACCGGATTCGAACCGGCGACCTTCGCACTACAAGCACGACGCTCTTGCCAGCTGAGCTATCAAGCCGGGGTTGATAGAGGAGCGATAGATATTATCTATAGGTGTTAGGTCCGAAAAGTGTCCTTCGCTTTCCTAGCGAATAGCATTAGAACGGTATATTTACATATACCTCTTTACAGTAGTGGGTAAAGGTCATTTAATCAAGTTTTTTTTATATAATTAAATCGAGTAATCACCCTTTAATTATTTGTGTCCAAAGTTTAACGCAATTTACGTGGCTTCGATGCTCGAACCCCGCCAGGCCTCCAAGGTTTGTGAGAGCACGTGTGATACACTGTCCTTTGAACTAACTTACAAGCTAGTGTATGGGTCATGTTTGGCTATTGTGCATTGCCTGCCAATGAGGACGACTTTGATTGGTACTTCTTGGAAAACTGTTAGCCTAACTTTATGAAGTACCTCCCGCAGAATTTCGATGACAATCATCACATCTTTGTGTTTTGTCGAAAACAACAAACATCTTCTTGAACTTCGTGTACAAAATTTTAAGCTCACGGAGGTCCCCCTTGCCGATATCCGAATTAATTTTAATTTGGTGGAGGTTATTTTTTGACAAGTGGCACTCTTTAGTTTAGGGACGATTGACATGAGGGTATCAGATGCACCCTATTGCTGGTAATAACTAATAGTCGGGGAGGCACTCCCATCTTGGAGGTGACGCATATGTAAGACTGTTAACCCTCGTCTTACCAAGGGGAGGGGGGTGGTAACCACCCCCCCCAGTGAACTTCGCTCCGGTGCGCTAAAATGCCCAAAACTTTCGTAAAAAGCTTCTTGTTAATCGTTCTCTCATCCTTTCCGGTCATTTTAGCGAAAAAAAAATGTGAAGGTAGCACCTTCACCGGGGTTAGGGTATGCCGTCAAAGTCGAAGGGTGTGGGGGGGGGGGGGGGTTGCCACCCAAGGATATTTAATGGTGATTTTTTTTAAATATTATGCACAGTATGGCTCTTAAACTCCATGTTTATGTAAAACTAGTCAATTGACATCATTTAGAGCTGAAAACCGCATGAAAATCCATTATTCCTACGTTTTAGCGCAAAATTGGATTTTCGCCTATTTTCTGTGGAAAATGCCAATTTTGATGACGTCATTGTGACGCCATACTAGGTATATTGTTACTTATTTTGGTATCAACGGAAAGAGGAGGACCATAGCTATCCACTGGTATCAAAATCATAACATCGGGTGCTTTATAACGAATTCTCGAAGGGGTGGTTACCCCCCCCCCCCCCTTGGTTACAAAAAAAAGCTTGGTTAAGATGAGGGTTTAGTTAAGACCATTTTTTCAGCACCGCTGTCACCCAAAGACCCCACATATTTTGAAAATTTCACCCAAAGACCCCATATTTTTGGAAAGTTTTAAAGACCCCTATTTTTTGGAAAATTTTGAAAACAAAATTTTGGTGAAATTCTTGAAAAAATTTCTGAAAAGACCACATTTTTGAAAAGTTTGCAAATTTGTTACCCGGAAAACCCTATTTTGGGGCATTTTGGCTGTCTCTCACACAGATACCCCTATTTGTTTGAGTCCTCTGTCACCAAATGCCCCTGGGTTTGGAAGCGGCAGCCTTACACGTACACCCATATCCATTTCATGTGATCCCCCCAGCCCCCGGGTATACGGTCGCGTAATTTTTCCCTGAATGATATTTTGTTGTGTCTAAGGTAAGTTATATAGCAACATTTAATTAAATATTTGCTGGTGTTTTCATCCTGATACTTCAAATGAAACATCCAACCTATCTTAGATGTGAAACAATGTACTTATGTCAACATTTATTTACTATAGCTACGTCACTATACATTATATGAGTACCATAAACTTTTCTACCTGTGGCCATTAAAATATTTCCTCTTACCTCTCACGGTGAATGGACAGACCTAAAACTTTTAATGAGGTCTCACTTATTTTTAAATCTACTATAGTAAGTAATAACACATTGTCTATGGCATAGTACTATGCTACTACCGTGAATTACCGAGTCCTATGATGTAAAGCCCCACCACTTACAAAACTGTGTAGGAAAATTCGCCGAACATAATTAGCCCGTATCGATAGAGGGCTGCTCATTAAATGACGTTGCGTGACGTCAGAATATTTTGAGAAACAGCCGTGTTGTTGATTCATTGAAAATTTGTATTTAAATGTGTAGAAGCTGCAGCAATGTCCCTACAAGCGCAATCGTAAGGATAGGTGTAGCAAATAACCAGTCTATCATTGATGACTACTTTCCCCGTCAAAATCGGAATTATGAGTGAAACTTCTGAGGATTTACTGCATCGTTATGTATCCAGTTTTTCTCTCTTTGGCCTTTGATCGCTACAGTTGGGCGAGTAATATATCGAACTTTTTTCCTTCTAATCATCTCTCAAACATTTTGTCATAAGTGTACACATTTTATGTCAAATCCTGAAGGTTTAACATTTATATTGGTACCATATTTGACTTGCCCCGGTATGTAATTAACTTGCGGCGTTTTCATTATGCATAGATTCAACCTTAGAAATTTTGACTGTTTCTGCATGTCGCCCTGGTTGAAGCAGCCCCGATCGGGAGATGTCTTGCACATGGCACGCTATATAATGCTCATTAATTATGCCCGATATTTGTCATAGCCTGGGTCCCCGGCCCTCACTCGCAACTAACAGACAATGGCGGATAAAGATGACAGTGCATACGTGTTGAAGGACTGAAGGGTTTAGTGGATGTTTTCATCGTGCCCACAGTCATCTGTCTATTGTGTTCGGCATTGTGTACTGCAAGCATCATTTTCGTGCAGCCAGATACCCACTAGCCTCGTCTACGAGGTCACGGTTTATTCCGATTATACATGCGAGGTCACTCTACGTGAATGCTGTATTACCATTGTGTAATCGTGTCGGCTATTGGCTGCTTACAACTATAGCATTTTCCATTGCTCCAAGATAGGCTGCCAGCTGAGCATTGAAAACGTAAACTAAAATATCTGGTGTTACAGCGACATTCATAGATTTGGTAATCTTGTTTTGTCTCTAGTTTACTGATGACGGGGAAATAAACTTATGCTGAAAATTCAAACTGATTCCGATATACATGTCATCTCAACATTACTAACTCTCTTAATTTTAATTGTCCTGATCATGGAATTTAATTTTAAATCGCTCTTGTTTCATAAAGAAAAGATGTTTGGTGTTTTTTTTTTTTTTTAAATCTGGCTTTGTCCCGACCAAAACGAAATCGCGTGGGCCTTTCAACGAAGTCACTGGATATCTCTTACCTACAACAGCTGGTTATTTCAACAAAATCTAACACTTCTCTTATTTATCAAGTTCTTAGTGGTCTATACTAATGGATAGATAGGTAACACAACGGATGCCGGTTCGAAACCCGACAGGCATGCACGTTTTTGTTCTTTCGCTTATTTTGGGGCCATTCTTCGGTCACGTTTGTGACCTAAAACCGGTAAATCTTTACTTTCAACCCATTGCTGTTTTGTCAACGTAACCAATCTGTTATTACTTTTAGATTATTAATAACCTAAAATTAAATATTTTCACTTTATCTTGATTGGTTATTTTGTCATAGGGAGCAAATAAAGTTTGGTGACGTGTGTGACCATCAGAAGGTCACCCACGTGACCAATGACAATGCTCCCTATGACAAAATAACCAATCTAGCAAAAGTTGAAACATTATTTTGGTTAGGTTTGGACTGAAGATTATTAATAATATAAAAAGTAATACCATATTGGTTACGTTGACAAAACAGCACTGGGTTGAAATAAAAATTTACCGGTTTTAGGTCACAAACGTGACCGAAGAATGGCCCTTTTGTTTGCTTCTTTTCGTTCATGTTCTTTCTACAATACTCTATGCACCAGTCGCTTTGAAGAAAGACAAATGATTTCATTCTAGTATACCAAGAGAACTGAGTAGTTTCCATTTTGCATTTTTAAGAAAGCTTTATTGAAAAGATAGATTACCAGATAGTTTGATTCTTATTCAGCAATTCAGCAAGTAATAGCTGTCCGCAGAGTAAACTTCACATAGAATAAATGAATGCGTGACTATAAAAACAACGCGTGCGGTTAAAGACAAGACAGTTCCTTTTCCCATACATTAAAATGTATTGTTTGCAGATTCATGAGAATTAGACTCATGTATTCAGCTGTGTAAATATGTTTGAAGCGTAAAAGCTATAGCTTTCTTGTTGTCATTCTAAGAACACGAGAAGAAAGTAGCTGTTGTTTGCAAAAGGAATTCCCAATGCCCACATATCATGACAATATCACTTAGCCAGCGAGTTCCTGGAGCAATATAATCGTCTAACGAAATATCACGGCCACGATCACTGCTAATTCAACCGTTGCCCACTTGAATGGAAATATGAAGTTCTCGGAAAATAAGACGCTCTACAAGTGCCTTATTAAAGGAAATTATCGCACGCTTGACTGAAAATTCACGTACCGGTAATATACACATGTAAGGACAAGTACAGGTGTAAATGTAATCTATATTAATTAAGATTTAACACCTGGGAAGGTTAGGTCAGGTATCCATAAAGAAAGGATATGGTAGAAAGTCTAGCAATAAAAATAACACTGTTAATGATGTGATGGTAATAGCTGCAACAACAACGACAGTAATTGATGGTCTGTTTGAGTGATAAATATCTTACCAAGCATGATCACAAAACTGAACACAATAAGGAACTCTGTACGCAATTGTCTTAAGATGCTTAAATGAGACTATTATTATAACTCATCTCCATCTTGCTTCATCTGATCATGGTGTTTCCGAATGCGTTCATTAAAATACACAATTTTAAAATCTGTGGAGAAAATATCAAAATAAAGTAAACTCTGAGCCACTTGCAAAGAACAGAACCCAGCTCTAAACAGTTGACATTCACCAAAGCTAGAAAACATTTTATAATATTCTTCAAACATCCGTTTAAATCCACAGTAACACGTTCAATAAACGAGAAGTGGCTGCTGAGATTAACTAACATTTATTCAGCTGAAGTACATCCTATATTTCCGAAAATGCGTTTCTTTGAAATTTTGCAATTGAATGAACAATATAATTATCATAGGTGTGAATGTCTTCAATAACCTTAAAAATTTTGTTTGTTGCCCACCATTCTTTAATAACTTTGAAATACCTATTCATAGTTAATTTTGAATGGCTGTCAAATAGTGACATGCTAACCAGTGGTTGATTCGACAATTTTGTGACGCATACTGGCTAAAAGTTGTAATCTTGCTCACTAGAAATGACGATCATGAATCTTAATTAAGTTCAGGCTATTAAATCAATAATTCAGACTTTGAGCTTTTTGTTATGTTTATAGGAAAATGTCTTACATGCAGCATCTGGTTATGTTAAACATTCTCTGCAAAAATCTGTGCAGTTATTTCCATCGATAGTGAATGATCTTGAGGCACTCAACCAAATCAGTCGTCTGACAGTCCATCGCCTCAGACAAATTCTGCGTTTCATTTTGGAAAATTAATTCAACTGGCAAAATTATTTCATGGATAACCCGAACGCTTTCATTGCATCAAGATTAATAACTGACTTAGGGTCAACTGGCAGTAATTCCGTCTCAAGTGCTCAGATCGAGATAAGCCGAAATGAAGAGCCAAATGAAAAACCAAAAGACTGTTGAAGTCAAAACAAAAGAACAGACATTTGTGGATACCAGACGCCGTTTGCAGTAAGACTACAGACCTATAAAGCCGTATAATGTTTATACCATTATTCCGATAAACGACACATTATATTGTACAGACTTAATGTTAAAGATATTAAATATTATTATTGATAGGCCAATCAAAACATCACGCTTCAAAGGAGTCCGAGGGGTTTGAACCTTTCGCCAATATTGATTATCATTATTATTATGTGTGTTTATAGCCTTTGTTTTAGTGTATTAACGTTAACATGCATGCAATAGTTGGTTGTAGTGAACAGTGCATATTTGTGTCTTTTTGCCTTTTTGTTCGTCTTACATGACGAACAGAGTTCTATAAAGAGCAGCATATCGTACAGGTACCCTAAAAGATTTACATTCCTGAATCATTTTGCCAAGATTGAGTTCCACGAAAATGCATTGGTAATGAAAAGGCCCATGGCAAGATTACCTGAGTTTCCAGAATTTTAAAATATCTGTTATACTATAGAGTGCGAAATCTTTATTTATTTCCGCAAATTTCGCCTATCGTGTTTAAGTCTCTTGGGAATTTATACAATTTGTATCTGTTGAAATTGGGAATTCCTTAATAAATTTAAGATTTTTTTCTGGTAACTTTTTTTCTTTTATAACCGAATGTCTGAGTAATATACCAATGGTAACATCGTCAATTTTGCTACTACAGCCTGTCTCAAAAAAATGGTACAATCAGAAAAAAAATGGTTAAATATGAAATTTCAAACTAAGTCATTCTTACTTGACATAATAGTAAAGAACAAAGACCAGGCTTTCCAATGGTGTTTGTTTCATCTCATTTGCTTTTGTCAATCCAGAGATATAATCAATTTAGTGCGATATACCAAATTCGATTTTGTGCCACTTTTATGCATGGGCAGAGTTGTTTCGTCCAGCTATGTCATGCTGTCTTGAAGCTCACAAAGATTGCAACTCGACAAAAAGAAACAAAACACAGATTAAATTTAGTAAACAAAGGAAGTCTAGTTTTATCGACACAAGTTTTAATAGTCAACATAATCAGTTCAATTATAAAAATATTCCTTTCATAAATACAAATATTTATTGCACGTCAATGAAATGGAGCTTTGAATTTATTACAATATTGGTATCTGTTAAAATCATGCCAGAAGGAATGTAAATGCAACCAAAATAAACACTCCAAATCAAAAGAAGTGGTTTAAAATATTGCACTATCTTTGTACATTTACTAATTGTTAAAGTCAATAAAAATTTGAATTTGGGAGCAAAGTATCAAAGTGGTGGTATGAATTTGCGTTTCATGATACTTCAAGACCATAAGAACTCTCTCCTCCAGGTTGCTGTACGCCGGCTGTACGCTCATGGTTCTCTTCTGACAAACGACAGTATGTCGAATTTATTCACTTTATCTTAAGTCCAGAACTTACTAATCATCCTTCCACCATTATGTATCGTTTTTCGGTATCTTTATAGTTTCTTCTTTTTTCTTTTGAAGTTAATCCCCTTTTAGTAAAGATTTCATATCTGTTTCACGTGTGAATAACTTTATGTTTTCACTAATATTCGTTTCACCCATTTCACCTCCACCAGAAAGTGGCACAAAGTCGAATTTTTGTGTTCCCGCAGTAAATGATTTTACTCTTCGATTGAAATAAGCAATTGAGAATGAAACAAAAAATTCCTGGAGAGCCTGGTCTTTTTTCTTGAATGGTGATATACAAAAACACTTACTTATGTTTTGAAATAATAATTGAAAAATCGGTTTTTGATTGTACCAGTTTTTTGAGACAGGCTGTAAAGCGCAATACCTATTATTTATTACAAATCAGAATACCAATATTCAATCTCTATCATCTAACTTGGACTTTACATTAATATTCAGAGTTTTTTCAACGGCTTTTTGTTTGTTCCCCCCAGGTTTCAAAAATGCCAAGCCTATATGATCACTGACTATAACGGTTTATAACGTGTTCACTAACTCGAAATCAATGGGGTCTTTCAATCCTAATGTTTACCTCAATATGGTCCCATGGCACTTAATTTTGCATCTTAATAGTGATGATCTTATGAATCAATGCTATGTGATGAGAATTAAAGGGGCACCACCTCATCCATACTCTAGACCCCCTAGACTCACACACAATCACACTTAAGAAATATGGTTTGTTTAGATAACCTTCAAACTATCATCTACAAAATACTTTGGCATTACACATCATGTGCGAGCAATTGTAAAAAACATAATTACCACCGCTCATACTAAAGAGTGGGTAAATTGTTTTAAAAAATGAATAAGGTATTAATGTTGGCGATGGCGTTTCCTACAAAACACATAAAATGAAATAACCATCTGAGTTAGTGATTAAGTCTCCAGAAATACTGGTAAACCCTATCGCAGATATCACTGTTAATTTGTATGGCCAATTTTGCATATTCGTCCGTTTATTGATTGTTCCCCGGAATGTTGTGTTTGTGTTCTCTACTTGATATGAAGCCTGGGCACTTGCACATACACCCATCAAGTACCGTGGGAAACAAACTTGCGGTTTTGATGGTAGACGCAATAATTCATGTTGCAAAGCCCAATTAAACTGACTGGCTAATAAAAGTGGTTAACCATTATAACGGCGGTTTTTGTTTTATATCTTGCGAATGAAATGGATTCAGGGCTCAATTTTAGGACGACAATGAGAAAAATATGGCCTTTCAGCGGATAATCAAATCGATAACTACTTTCGGGTAAATCAGGGGGGTCCCAAACGATGGGACCGCCCCTTTACGACGCTAAAAACAGCAATTTAACGGTAAATATTATGATTAAGTTTGGTTAAATCAATTCTGATTTTTCTACATGTAAAGGTGGTTCGCGGGTAACGGATAATCGGTGTGCGTATGAAGTGCTATTTTCGTTTCTATTATTAAAAATGTACGCATATCAAGTGTGTAAATTTAAAGCACTGGATCATGTAGTTTAAACATGGAGGTAGGAGAGGATACGTGAAGGAGAAAGCTCTTCCCAATTTCCTCTTTGACCGATGATCATCGCCGCCCTCGTAAAACAGGTCGTAACACTATTGTATTGGAACAATACAAACGAGATGATATTGAATGCTGATACAATGTCATCAACAGGCATCGATGTACATAGTTAAGCAGATAGCGACATCTATTGTAAGATTGTGCATTTCTTTATTAAAGCATGAAACTTGGCATAAATTTTACATTAATCCTGAGTCTTGATTATTTTAGACTTGAACTACGTCCACCGTCAATCATCTTCATTAAAACGAATTGCATTTCGGATCAATTTTGTGGTCATTTTATTAGAAGCGAGATTAGCATGTTCCTAAGTTATTTACATTGCTCTAGTTTTACTCGTACTTTTCGGCTTTTTAAATAAAATTTGAATGTTTTTGTATCGCCGTATTCTACAGTCTATTATGGCAAGCACAAAATCTAAGTTTGAATTGGGAAGAAACTGACGTATCTAACAATGGCACCAAATTCACAGTGTCCGAAGTTGTCGGTTTTTTCAAATTGGTCCCGAAGTTGGCCACATTATGGTGAATAAATGATACCCTTGGCGATATCCGATTTTTCACTTGCAGAAAAAATAACATGTTTTAAGCACATGATCCGTGTACAAAAGTAATTGTTACAATGGACGTCCCAGCCAATTTTACCACACATTGTAATGTACATCGATGCAATGTTTATATGCACATAGCATTCAATCATTACATTGATCGCGTATACATGTTATTTCGCAATGTAAGGCCTAATATCAAAATCTTATTTCATCGTATTCACGTTTTTTTAGAATATCAGATGAATAAATTTCCGTTATCAATGGATCATATTCAACAAGTATGGCCTAGGCTAGGCTTGGCCTATATCAATTTATTTTTTGCCATTTTGGGTTTTAAAATCTTGGGTGGCGGGGGGGGCGCTGGGGGCGGGGCAACATTTCAAAGAGCGAATACTGACGGGAGGAAGAGGGGGTTCGCATATTCACTTACTGAGTAATAGTCTTTTGGTGAAGGAATCCACCCAAGAAAGTCAAACCTCAATCATTTAAGATGAACATCGCAGCAAAGCAACCAGAAAATGTTTTTTTTGTGGGGTATCATGGGCAAATTTAACTTAGGGGGCAGTGAATTTCCCATAAAATTCATGCAAAAAATCGCAACATAACGGTCGTAGATTGATAATCAAGATTAAAGGATTTCACACTTTTTTGGAGGGGGGTCCCACCACATGCCTTACTGAGCCTGTCAACCTCGCACCACCACTGTTTCTGAAAATAAAATTCTAGTAGTGTTTGGGCTTTATTTGATTACAGCACAACAAATCCTTTTTTATTCGATCCATTAATTGGAACAAATCTAGCCTAATTCCTGAAAATTCCTTAAAATGCATACCGCTGTGTTGTGTTCTACTACCTGGCCTATTTGGTGACCTGCTACCCCCTTCATGACCCCAAATCTAGGTATTCATATGCCCCCATCCTAATGGCAAATCACTATAATTTTCCCCCTTTAAATGTGACAGTGTCAAGTATTAAATATATCAATCCGATTGTTCCATTTGTGTGGCTTTTGTTGATTAAATGTGATAACAATTCACCGAATGTATCCCCTTGGAGCTATGTCCCTGTATCTCTTCAAATGAAATGGTCATGGTTATGTTTACTGTATTAAGCTTAAAGAGATAAGAGGACATTTTAGCAAAATATGCCCCTCCAATTTTTTAAACAATGTTTTTTTTTAAGTGTTAAATCAAACCTGGAGGGCAAAACCGTAAAGCATCTTCAATGTAATAATATGCTTTTGTATTTTCGTGTCGTGCATGACAGATCTCCGAGTATGCTTGTTTAATTATGGGGCCGATCATGACACAGGGTGAGTTCAAAACTTAGTGTTTTGTTTTCTTTTCTTTGTTCATAAACCTATGAAATGTCCTCGGTTGATATTCTACAACAAAGCGCAAATTTATAACAACATTTGTATCCTCAATAAAATCTCGTGTGTCCCCTTGAAAGAAGAGACCAGTCTTTGATTAAGTCGAATGTATGTCACAAATAAATCCATGAGAATGTTTATGATGTGGGTACGTTAGAGTTATGCAACCTTATTCTGCATGTTTTAATGTATTTGACTCAATTGACCTTTTGTGACCTCTAGGTGACATTTGACTTGATCTTGACCTGTGGCCGGTTGGTTCCATATCCAATTGTTCTCCGCAATTTGATGCTTTTATAACAAATGCACAATTTTTTACCATTATCTGCTTAACTAACATTTACATATTCTGTGGTAATTCCATGACCAACTTTTGGGACCAAATTGAGAAAACGGCACTCCGGGCAACTGTCAGGTTTGGTGTCATTGTTTTAATCCGGCATTTTCTTCACAATTCAAGTAGATTTCGTCTCCAAATATCATACTTTTAAGAATATACGGCGTTAAAAAACCTCCAAGTTTCAAAACTATATAAAATCAATGTAACTCTCTTAGGAACTCCGATCTCCGATTTTTTTATTTTTGGACTGAAATAATACTCCGAATTTCGGCTGTAATCGACTCAAACTCTACACCCTCATTGTTGTTTCGTCTCCACATGTAACAAACCACTGCGCATCGGGGATATACCTGTGCTGCGCACAGGTCATATCTTGTTTCAACTGATCGTGCCCAGCTGTCTGTCGGCGATGATCATGGAACCTGAAAGAAGTACTCCCTGCCGAGAAGCGCCTTTTTGGTATGCTTTTTCAATGAGTTTTCCAAGTGGATATAATTGGGATAATCGGCAATTAGGGAAGAGCTTTCGCCTCCTTCTCTCCTACCTATGGTTTAAATTAGCGCAATCAATTTCGTTCGGGGGTAAATTTTGAATAGAGAATTCATGTGATTTTTATTATTGAGTTGTGTTCCCTGACATCATTATTGTTTGTGGCTGTAACAAAACAACCCATTGGTTATTCCCGTAAGGTTAGTAAACACTGCGGGCAATCAATAGAGGTAAAGATAAATCAATAATGATATGCCAAGAAGATATCTGTCTGTAAAAAGCGAAGCGAAATTGTCATTGATTGAATTTAATAATGTTTTATTCCGTGTTGACACCAAGAAATAAAGGGGAAAAGGCAGGTAAAATGATTATTCTCATTAAACCATGTTAATATTCATATGCAATTTTGATACCTGAATTATTTGAGGAGAAAAAGACAATTCGCGCCGAGTAAAAAGAATTATCCTCGTCTTAATTTAATTATTTTCATGAAACGTGTGACCCAGTGGCTCCCGAGTTTCAGTGGCCGATGCAGGAGGCCTGGATCGACCTTTGAACTTGGGCAGATATAGGAAAATATAGCATCATAATCAAGAATGACGAAGACCAATCATGAAGTGATAGATACTCCACAATACAAAAAAAAAAAAAACAAAAAAATAGGCTAGAGTCTGGAGATGAGACGGTCAAGTATGGCACTCCAACGCACAACAAATCCCCAGCGAGTACACCGCGCCACGCCGAGTTACCGCGCTATCTACCCAGTTTGCCTCGCTACACCCCCAGTTTAAATCCCTACTCCTCGAGTTTACAACGCCGCAACCCGAGTTTCCTTCACTACACATCGAGTTTACATCACCGCAACCCGAATTGCATCGCTACTGGATCGCTACACCTCGAGTTTGCAGCGCTACACTGCGAGTTTGCAGCGCTATACTGCGAGTTTGCAGCGCTATACTTCTGCGAGTTTGCACCGCTATACTGCGAGTTTGCAGCGCTACACCTCGAGTTTGCAGCGCTACACCTCGAGTTTGCAGCGCTACACCTCGAGTTTGCAGCGCTACACCTCGAGTTTGCAGCGCTACACCTCGAGTTTACAGCGCCGAAATCTAAGGTTTACAGCGCCGCAACTCGACGAGTTTACAGCACTGCTTGAGATTTTTAAACTCGCCGAGAATTAATTTAAAGAGCAGCTACCCCAGAAGCGCCATCAAGGTCTTATGTCCCTGGAGAAACGGCATTGCGAACATATGGGCGCGTTTTTAACCTTCATCAATCTCAATTATGAGTTTAGTCAGCAACAATATCACAGTTTCATAGATATGGCTATCTCTGTTTCATTTTTGCTCTCCTGTTATTTTGGATCATACCTGATACCACTTATTATACCTAGAACCACTTACCAATTACCAAATTTTGTTTCATCCAATTTGCATGGCAAAATGTCTTTTGGAAAGCAAACATTGCAAGGGTCACCCTCCCGCACCCACCCCCGGGCCGATTGATGATTCATTCAAGCAAAACCTAACCATCAATAATTTACTTTTTAAAACTGTTGATTATACCTATAAGCATTAAACGTGAACCACTTACAAATTGCATATTGTTTTAATTTGCATGGAAAATGTGGTGTTGTGGAAAGCTAACATTGCAAGGGTTGATTATACCACAGCATTAAAAGAGTAAACCACTTAAAATTTTAAAATATTATTTCTACTAATTTGCATAGAAATGAGTTTTAAAAAGCGAGCATTACGCGGCCTTATCGTTCATATTTCTAAACTGGTGCTGCTGGATTCACCCCGGGATGGAGGATTTCAACATTTTGTGGTGCAACATTCTGGCATTCCCCCCTCGCTTCTGTTTAAAAAAATCGGATTCCCCCTTTTTTTCCCATTTTAAAGTTCATATTCCCCCTCTCCTTGATGAAAATTTTCCTTTAAACTCGAGTTGCGGCGATGTAAACTCGAGGTGTAGCGATGGAAACTCGAACTGTAGCGCTTGAAACTCGTGGTGTAGCGATGGAAACTCGAACTGTAGCGCTTGAAACTCGTGGTGTAGCGATGGAAACTCGAACTGTAGCGCTTGAAACTCGTGGTGTAGCGATGGAAACTCGAACTGTAGCGCTTGAAACTCGTGGTGTAGCGATGGAAACTCGAACTGTAGCGCTTGAAACTCGTGGTGTAGCGATGGAAACTCGAACTGTAGCGCTTGAAACTCGTGGTGTAGCGATGGAAACTCGGGGTGCAGCGACGGAAACTCGAGACGTAGCCCCGCTGGAAACTCGAGGTGAAGTGACGGAAACTCGAGGAGTAGGGATATAATCTGGAGGTGTAGCGAGGCAAACTGGATAGATAGCGCGGTAACTCGACGTGGCGCGGTGGGTTGGGTGTTACTCGCTGGGGATTTGTCGTGCGTGGCGTGCCATAGTCAAGGGTATTCATGCTGAACCTTTCGAAAATGACCGCGATTGATACAGGTATGACTCCCAGGGTATGACCTCCTGTACACGACCGACAAAATAGCGTCCTCTCCTTGCCAAATCCTTGTAAGCTGTAAATTTTAATTAAAAATTGCTACACTAATTAATCAAAATGGGATACGTACATAAATCTTAGATAGTGACCCTGACCAGCCGATAGTGCTGCAGCACCAACCAGTAAAGGAGAGGGGTACCGGGCCGGAATAATAACATTTGTCATCATAGCTAAAATTGATCGTAGGGATGTGGACTTCATGAAAACAGGTGATGACAAAATTAAAAGTGGTGGCAAAGTGGAAGCCATCTTAAAGGCAAAAACACCTAAGAAAACAGTTTTGGTCTTAAAATGTTTTTTCTTTGTAAAGGAGTTCAGTAAAACTATTCCTAAAACTATCAAATATTGCATGTGCCGATATTTTCCAAGATGGCTTATTATCTTATTAACACCAACATGACATCTTTATTATATAGCTTAGGAAGATCATTGTGGTGTCAAATTAAAGATTTTCAGGATCAAGGAGGTCAATAAAACCATTTTCAAAACTGTCAGATGATATAAAAATTAATGGAAGTTCCATACACCACTATTTTCTAAAATGGTCGACATATAAAAGGCACAAATCCTCTATACCTCATGCTATACAGCACCTAGGAGGACGATTTTGGTGACAAAGTGTATGTTTTTAGGTCAAGGATTTCCACAGCAATATTTTCAAAACTGTCAGGTGAGTTGTGAGTCATTTTATTCATGGGTCACCAATGTGACACCCAAAATGTGACACCTTGACCACTCTATGTATTCATCCCAAACATATATCTGGAATCGCATGGGAATGTTGATGTTTATGCCTGTACTACTTTAATATAAACTATTATTTGTTTCTTTCGGATATGTCAAGAGTAAAATGGCCGCGAATTTAACACACTTAAATGACCATGGTCACGTGTACACCTGTTGTATTCAATATTTTGGGTTTTCGTTCATAGGGCCAATAAAGCGCAGTTAGGAAGTACCAAGGAGGAGTTACTGAGGATTTTGAGTTGGTATTAATTATCAAGCATCTGGGTTAATATATTTTATCACTTTGCCACATTCAGCCTGACATTGCAGTAACTCTAACACTCTTGGGTACTTGTATTAAAAATATTGGTCTATCTTGGAAAACAGTGACATATGGAAATAAACATCACTTTTGTATTCATCTTACAGTTTTGAAAATAGTTTTATCGAACTCCTTGACCCAGAAAACACTTATTTTGACACCAAAATCTTCTTCATAGGTTATATAATAAGAAACATACGGTTTTCTTAGATGAGATGCCGGCCATCTTGAAAAATAGCCTTGTATATAAATTGTCATGACTCAGACAATTCTGGCAATTGTATATTGAACCTCTTGACGCAGACAACATACATTTTGACACTAATTCTCTATAGCAGCGCTGTTACCTTTAAAATGGCGGCCATTTTGGAAAATGTTGGTTTATGCGAATTGCCATCACTTTTGATTTTGTCATCACGTATTTTCGTGAAATACACTACCCAATGATCGATTTTAGCTATGATTGCAAATGTTATTATTCCGGCCCTGGTTGGTAGAAATCTAAGGCCCCTTTTCACCTCATGCTGCAGCACTACGACGATTAATCCAGGACCTTAAACACTCAAGTCACCGAGTAACTTTGCATTAAAATTCTGCACTTAAAAGATGAATTCTTTGTGTATTTCAAGTCTTGTCCTTTTCAAGAATGTTTTGATTGAAATTTAATTCTAGAAATACTGTACGTGTATGATAAAAATGATGTGTTTTATATCATAGAATATACAGGGTTGGCCAAGAAACCCTCAATTTGGACGTCGCCATTGGTGTATAATATATGTTTTATACAGACTGTCCAAAAAAAAATATACAATCAAACTAAATTTAAAAAAAAAAATATAAACTGTGCATTTCTGTGATATATTTTGATTGTATTTTGTAGAGAAGATCCTAAGCTAAATCCTCGTTTTTATTTCATCCAATTGATGCACCCTAACCGGAGATATTGTCAGTTGAACACAGAGGAAGAAATACCACTTGGGCCAGTTTCACTTAAAGGTTCAAGAAACTAAAGGTACAATGTGTGTAGCATCTTGTGGGATTAAAATGTTTTCAAACAAAAGAATATTGTAGAGATCAGATTATCATGCACTGAACTAATCAATATATTATTTTTTTCAAATAGTGAAAGCCCCAGAAATTATGCTGTGAGGGAAATGAGGGGACTCACTCTCAGCGGAGCAACATTAAATTCATTCAAATTTTACTGCTGAAACTAAGGGGACAGCCACAAGTCTCTTTTTATGGGGCCAAATGTGTGGACAATGCTCTAATGGGGAGGGCTAATTTCCCTCTCCATTCCCCACTACCTCCAAGATGCCAGAGAGAAATAAAATGAAGAAACCGGTGTTGAACAAAACACAATAATAAATGAAAGGATGGTTGGTGTTCAAAGGCCTCAGATTACTTTCAACGAGTGTATTGTTATGGTTCTTCCTTCTGCTGAAACTCGGAGTAAAGCCGAGACAACAAGACTGTTTGGAATTGAATTTTCCAATGCTACATTATTTTATTGGAGATTGTGATGTTATAAACTTTTAAATTATGTTATTTCACAACGAGCAGCACTTTATACCTTTCTCATTTTTATTTTCAATAAAGAATGTCTTGAAGTTGAAGGACTGTGCCAGTTAAAAATTACTTTTGGTTAAGAAGATCAGCCATGAACGGAATTGGGCTGGTCTTATATCGTTTGGTTTTACACTTGTATCGTTTGACTTTAGGGGGGTTGCGAAGGACAATTGACGATCTATAGTCGGAGGCAGGGGAACCTTCCAGATGCAAATTGTTTGCACAACTTTTCTCTAGGGGTATGTAAATATTCCAGTTCTAATGTTGTGAGGGAATCAGAGTAAGATCTGTACTCTCTACCTAAGACAATCTTACAGACACGCCTCTGGATTCCTTCCACCCGTTTCACCTGACTCTGGGTGAGACCGGCATGCCATAGGGGGCCTGCGTACTCCAAAACCGGTCTTATGTAGCCCTTATACACAGATAGCAATTCATCTGATTTAAACCCCGCCTCTTTCAGTTTACGTAACATTAACATTTTCCCATTAGCTTTGAAATACATATTCTCAACCTGACCGTGCCATTGCAAGTCATTTTGAATGATTACGCCTAAGAACTTAACCTTGTGAACAACTGCCAAGTTATGATTAGCAATATGCAGATCAACCCCAGGGGGCCATCTCTACCAAATTGTATGCACATGGCTTGACATTTGGATGGATTCAGTTTAAGCTTATTCGTGACAGACCATTCATAAAGTGCGTCCAAACACACCTGTACCTCGGTGGCATCACCCCAAGTTCTATTTTCACCAATCGTGAGATCATCGACATATTTCCACACCTTTATATTATTGTTGTCAAAAATGGTGAGAGCGTCATTGATCATAGCTAAAAATGCGATAGGGCCTATGATAGTGCCCTGAGGTACACCTCCAACTAACTCCACCCATTCAGAATAGACATTTTTGTACTTAACCCTTTGTCTTCTCCCATAGAGAAAGTCAACCCCCTGTACATGACAAAGGGGTGCACCAAGCTTAAGAAGCTTTGTGACAATGATTTTATGGTCGATCAGGTCAAAAGCTTTTGAGAAGTCGGTTAGCACAAGAATGCCAACATTTTTCGGCTTCTCGGCACCTGACATCAAGTGGTGATAGGCGTCATTTAAACAGTGGGTGGTTGACAATCCCTTCTGGTTACCAAATTGTCTCCGATCAATATGAGGATGAATGGCATCAACAATCCATTTACACATTCTGCCCTCAGCAACCTTTGCAAGGCATGAAGTCAATGACACTGGACGCAATTTATCAATTGAGGGCGGAGTCTGTTTATGGATTGGGATGACATTGGCTTCCTTCCTTTGGCTGGGACTTTACTTTGGGTGAGGGAAAGTATTGATAATATCAGTCACCGGTTTCGCTGAGCTCGTAAGCGAATTCTTTTAGTAACCGTGGCGGAATATTATTAGGCCCCCTGCTTTGGAAACTGATAACTTACTAAGGTCATGATAAATCTCCCATGGTTGAACCTGGGGAGGTGGCACATGGGTTGGCAAATATGCTGGAAGATCAGTCAGCTTCATTTGCTGCTGTGAGTTAGAGAAACTGGCTAAATACTAATTAATAGCATTGGCAACACCCACATGGTCAGTAGCCTCAACATCAGATATATGAATGGTTGTGTCTGACTTTTTCATATTAGCAAGATGCCTAATCTCCTTATGCCACCTACCTGGCTCAGTCTTTTTTTTTTTTTTTTTTTTCATTATGAAAATCAGAATCACAGTAACTCTAATAAGATTTTTTATTTTTGTCGTGGGTACTTCCGTTAGTGCATAAGGGGGGGGGGCTCCTAGGTACCCATGCTAATTAACGCAAAAACGACGCGATGGATTTGGATTTTTTTTGCACCAATGCAAGCGCAACTACAAGTTAGACAAGTACAAAAATTATAAACCAAATATATTGCAGCGTTAAAAATCGCCGGCTGAAAAACAAAAAATGGGTCCCTAGGAACCCCCCTTATGCAGTTAAGTGTTAACATATTAACTTTTAACATATTAACATATTAACTTTTAACATATTAACATATTAACTTTTTTTTTTTTTTTTTTTTTGGGTTGGCAAATATGCTGGAAGATCAGTCAGCTTCATTTGCTGCTGTGAGTTAGAGAAACTGGCTAAATACTAATTAATAGCATTGGCAACACCCACATGGTCAGTAGCCTCAACATCAGATATATGAATGGTTGTGTCTGACTTTTTCATATTAGCAAGATGCCTAATCTCCTTATGCCACCTACCTGGCTCAGTCCTTTGGAGTCTTCTGACCTTATTGACATTATATGCAACTTTAGCTTTCTTGATCTCTCTAATTACTTTTCACATATTATTCTTTTAACATATTAACATATTAACTTTTAACATATTAACATATTAACATATTAACTTTAGCTTTCTTTATCTCTCTAATTACTTTTCACATATTATTCTTGTAACAGTACCCAAACTTTTACATCTTTTGCTCACGGCACGAAAACCTAAGTTCTATAGAGCTCCCAATGATTTCCCTGTCATCTAGGAGGAAAATGAGATTAGTCCAGGGCAGCATTTCACATATTATTCGGTAGATCTAATTGTTATTTTTGGGTCACATCATAATATTAAAAACGAAACAATATGAATTGAAGGAAATGTATATTCAATATTGTATTGTTTTGTCAATCTCTGCGAAGTCGATTTAATTGTGAGTGTGCATATTTCTACTAGTATTCATGTATTAAAAAAATATATAATTTAATGCAATGAAGATGTTTCAAAATGGGAAACTCACCGGTTACGAACTTCATTGTTACTCTCATACGTGATTGTGAGATAGGGAATTATCTCAGCAGAATGTTCATTCGAAAAAAGTATGATTCCTAAGCTACAGAGGAAATGCATAATTTAAAGGCAATTTTGACATAACTTGAAGATCTAAACGTGTATACCAGTTCTCCTGCCGTTTGCAATATATTCACATGAAAGTATGTCAAAAAGAAGAGGATAGTAGAGATATAACATATCTATTTTAGCAATAATCCATACCGTGTCCCAGAGTAATATAACCTATTTTGTGCAGGAAAGCAAGAAAAATAATATATTGATTTATATCTTTTATTGATTTATGCAATATACATGTGTTTCCTTGCCCTCATAGTTATGTTTTTGAAGGAAAGCATGTTCCAAATCAAGCGAAACTGAAATCCTCCTTCCCGCTGGGGCTAACATCCGCCATAAACCTAGGTACAGCATGTCCCATCTGAATGTCACACTCTCTTATTTTCCCACCTATCTATTTCCTTATTTCCCTTTCTTTTCTTGTTTTTCTCTATCGCATATTTTTACCTGCTTTTACCGGAGGTTTTAACCGATCAATAATTTTACATTTGATTTGTTATCTCTAAAAATGTTTTGTTGTCTTTAAACACTTTAAAGCCAGTAAAGAAATAACAACGCTTCTGTGTTAAAAAGTGCAAACGGAGGAGAAGGGTTATATTTGTTTTGTTTGAGGGCACGTTGTATTAAAGTGATATCAACTACGTGCAGGATCGCAGGTTAGCTGAGATTCGTTATGTGAGCACCTATATCATGTACGTCTTCGAAAAAGCATCAAATCCCGGGTGTACTACATTCTAATAATCCTACTACGTTTTAATTTCGCTATACTCTCAGTCTCGAAGGCAAAGTTCAGTTAGCTCAGAAAACCTTCGATTTTTATATCGCTTGAAATCAATAACGTGTATACAAGAGAGCCTCCATTGGTTTACAACTTTCACTGTCAAAATAAAAGTTTTACTTTTACACTTTTACATTCATTGCATGTTTTGCATTTTTAAACTATACTTTTCTGAATTGCTCATGCTCAAACCAACACTTAAGCATTAATTTTGTTAAGATCCATGCATTTCGAATGTTTGGTCTCCTGCACAATGACCAACTATTTATGACGCATACTGGCAAAAGGTTGTAACCTTGCTCACTAGAAATTACGATCATGAATCTTAATTAAGTTCAGACTATTAAATCAATAATTCAGACTTTGAGTTTTTCGTGCTGTTTATAAGACAATGTCTTACATGCAGCATCAGGTTATGTTAAAGGTGCTTGTTCCGATTTATGTATATTGCGTTCTCTACTTGATATGAGAGCCTGGCACTTGTAAATACACCCCATCAAGTACCGTGAGAAACAAACTTGCGGTTTTGATGGTAGACGCAATAATGCATGTTGCAAAGCCCTATTCAATACTGTGCTAATATTGATGGTTAACCACTAAAACAGCGTTGTTTTTTTTTTGTTTATATCCTGGGAATGAAAAGGATTTAAGGGCTCAAATTTCAGGACGATAATGAGAAAAATACAGCCTTTCATCTGATATCAAAATCGATACTACTTCCGGGTAAATCAGGGGATCCCAAAGACGATCGGAACACGCACCTTTAAACATTATCTGTAAAAATCTGTGCAGTTATTTCCATCGATAATGAATGATCTTGAAGCACTCAACCAAATCAGTAGTCTGACAGTCCATCGCCTCAGGACAAGGCTGCGTTTTATGTATTTGGAAAATTAATTCAACTGGCAAAATTATTTCATGGGATAACCCGAACGCTTCATTTGCAATCAAGATTATTAACTGAAGGGTCAAAGGGCAGTAATTCCGTCTCAAGTGCTCAGATCGAGATAAGCGAAATGAAGAGCCAAATGAAAACAAGACTGTTGAAAGTCAAACAAAAAGAACAGACATTTCGCGGATAACAGACGCTGTTTGCAGTAAGACTAGACCATTAAAACGCATATTTTTACCGTTATTCCGAAAAACGGGGCACATGTGGTCCAGTGGATATGACTGCCGACTCATGATCCAAAGGTTGTGGGTTCGAGCCCCGCTGTGGCCAATGTGTTGTGCACTTGGGCAAGGCACTTTACCTCACATGCTTCGTCGACCCAAGCGATATTCGGGTAGCTGTTATGGGGAATATTACAATCTAAGTGCTGATAGGATTGTGCGCTTGGCCAGCTTTTTTTTTTTTTTTTTTTTTATACTGGCAAAAGGTTGTAACCTTGCTCACTAGAAATTACGATCATGAATCTTAATTAAGTTCAGACTATTAAATCAATAATTCAGACTTTGAGATTTTTTGTGCTGTTTATAAGACAATGTCTTATAACATGCAGCATCTGGGTTATGTTAATGGTGCTTGTTCGATTTATGTATATTGTGTTTAATCTACTTGATATGAGAGCGCTGGCACTTGTAAATACATCCCATCAAGTACCGGAGAAACAAACCTGTGGTTTTGAAGGTAGACGCCATAATGCATGTTGCAAAGCCTATTCTTAATACTGGTGTGCTAATATGATGGTTAACCACCACTAAAACAGCGTTTTTTTGGTTTTTTTTTTTTGAATATCCTGGAATGAAAAGGATTTAGGGCTCAAATTTCAGGAACGAGAATGAGAAAAATACTGCCTTTCATCTGATATCAAAATCGATACTACTTCCGGGTAAATCAGGGGGTCCCAAAGACGATCGGAACACGCACCTTTAAACATTCTCTGTAAAAATCTGTGCAGTTATTTCCATCGATAATGAATGATCTTGAGGCACTCAACCAAATCACTAGTCTGACAGTCCATCGCCTCAGGACAAGGCTGCGTTTCATGTATTTGGAAAATTAATTCAACTGGCAAAATTATTTCATGGGATAACCCGAACGCTTCATTTGCAATCAAGATTATTAACTGAAGGGTCAAAGGGCAGTAATTCCGTCTCAAGTGCTCAGATCGAGATAAGCGAAATGAAGAGCCAAATGAAAACAAGACTGTTGAAAGTCAAACAAAAAGAACAGACATTTCGCGGATAACAGACGCTGTTTGCAGTAAGACTAGACCATTAAAACGCATATTTTTACCGTTATTCCGAAAAACGGGGCACATGTGGTCCAGTGGATATGACTGCCGACTCATGATCCAAAGGTTGTGGGTTCGAGCCCCGCTGTGGCCAATGTGTTGTGCACTTGGGCAAGGCACTTTACCTCACATGCTTCGTCGACCCAAGCGATATTCGGGTAGCTGTTATGGGGAATATTACAATCTAAGTGCTGATAGGATTGTGCGCTTGGCCAGCTTTTTTTTTTTTTTTTTTTTTATACTGGCAAAAGGTTGTAACCTTGCTCACTAGAAATTACGATCATGAATCTTAATTAAGTTCAGACTATTAAATCAATAATTCAGACTTTGAGATTTTTGTGCTGTTTATAAGACAATGTCTTACATGCAGCATCTGGTTATGTTAAAGGTGCTTGTTCCGATTTATGTATATTGTGTTCTCTACTTGATATGAGAGCCTGGCACTTGTAAATACCGTGAGAAACAAACTTGCGGTTTTGATGGTAGACGCAATAATGCATGTTGCAAAGCCCTATTCAATACTGTGCTAATATTGATGGTTAACCACTAAAACAGCGTGTGTTTTTTTTGGTTTTTTTTTTTTGAATATCCTGGAATGAAAAGGATTTAGGGCTCAAATTTCAGGAACGAGAATGAGAAAAATACTGCCTTTCATCTGATATCAAAATCGATACTACTTCCGGGTAAATCAGGGGGTCCCAAAGACGATCGGAACACGCACCTTTAAACATTCTCTGTAAAAAAGTCTGTGCAGTTATTTCCATCGATAATGACATGATCTTGAGGCACTCAACCAAATCACTAGTCTGACAGTCCATCGCCTCAGGACAAGGCTGCGTTTCATGTATTTGGAAAATTAATTCAACTGGCAAAATTATTTCATGGGATAACCCGAACGCTTCATTTGCAATCAAGATTATTAACTGAACTTAGGGTCAACTGGCAGTAATTCCGTCTCAAGTGCTCAGATCGAGATAAGCGAAATGAAGAGCCAAATGAAAACAAGACTGTTGAAAGTCAAACAAAAAGAACAGACATTTTGCGGATAACAGACGCTGTTTGCAGTAAGACTAGACCAATAAAGACGCATATTTTTACCGTTATTCCGAAAAACGACACATTATGTTGTACAGACTTAATGTTTAAAGATTTTAACTTATTGATAGGCCAATCAAAAATATCACGCGTCAAAGGAGTCCGAGGGGTTTGAACCTTTCGCCAATATTGGATATCATTATGATGTGTGTTTATAGCCTTTGTTTTAATGTACATTAACATGCATGCAATAGTTGGTTGTAGTGAACAGTACATGTATTTGTATTGTGGCTTTTTTTGTGCGTCTTACATGAATAAAAGAGTTCTTATAAAAAGCAGCATAACGTATAGGTACCCTAAAAGATTTACATTCCTGAATCATTTTGCCAAGATTGAGTTCCACAAAATTGCATTGGTAATCAAAAGGTCCATGGCAAGATTACCTAAGTTTCCAGAATTTTAAAATATCTGTTATGCTATAGAGTGTGAAATCTTTATTTATTTCCACAAATTTTGCCTATCGTGTTTAAGGCTCTTGGGAATTTCTACAATTTGTATCTGTTGAAATTGGGAATTCCTTAATAAATTTAAGATTTTTTTTTTCTGGGAAACTTTTTTCTTTTAAAACCTAATATCTGAGGAATATACCAATGGTAACATCGTCAATTTTTGCTACTATTAGCGCAATAACCTAATTATTCATTGCAAAGCAAGAAATACCAATAGTTCATATCTATATCATCTATAACTTGTACATTTACATATAATATTTCAGATGTTTTTCAACGGCTTTTTTTTTTTTGTTCCCAGGTTTCAAATTCCATGCTTATGATCACCGACTATAAGGTTTATAACGTGTTCACAAACTCGGAATCATGAGTCTTTCAATCCTAATGTTACCTCAATATTTCCCATTGGCATTTAATTGCAATCTTGAAATAGTCTATGATTTTATGAATCAATGCTATGTGATGGGGATTAAAGGGACACCACCCAACCCTTACTCTAGACCCCCTACAACTCACACAGTCAAACATAAGAATTTGATTTGTTAAGAAACCTTCAAACATTCATCTGCAAAATAATTTGGCAATCATACAACAATGTGCGAGCAATTGTAAAATAAACATAATTACCGCTCATACTAAAAGAGCGGGTTAATATGTTTAACCCTCGTCTACCTGAGCCATTTTTTGTAACAAAACTCCCGAAGGGGGGATGGTTACCACCCCCCCCTGTGATTTTCGTTACTGAACACCCGATTCCTATAAATTTGGTACCAAAGGATAGCTTAGAGTTTCTTCTTTCCATTGGTACCAAAATAAGTACCAACATCCCCATTATGACGTCACCATGACGTCATATGTTGAGGAAAGTCCGAAAATACTGAATATAGGGTGGAAAATTGATATTTCGCAATTTTAGTGACTCAAACACCTTATTATAGCGCTAAAATGCTGTCATTATATAAAACTAGTCATTTCCCATCAAGTAGAGTCAAAAACCGCATGAAAATCTGATTTTCCTAACCTTTTTGGCGAAAAATTGAATTTTTCACTGTGTGTGTCTATGGAAATTGCAGTTTTGCTTACATGCAAACTTTATGACGTCATTGTGACGTAATGCTAGGCATGTTGGTACTCATTTTGATATCAATGGAAAGAGGAGGTCATAGCTATCTATTGGTGTAAGGGCGCCTACAACCAGGTGTCTGTGATGTTCCTGGTGTTGTGTTAGGCATGTTAGTACTTCTCTTCCGAAGGGGGGGGGTGGTTACCACCCCCCTATCCATCACTTTGGGATCACCCTGTATCTTACCTATACCTCGGTGGATGTTTGTTTTTGGATGAAAAGGAGTGTAACATGTCAATTGACAATTACATTAAATAATTTGGCCCCCAAAAAGGGGGTTTTAGCAAGCCGGGAAAAAAACCTGAAGGGGGGATGGTAACCACCCCCCCCCCCTTCGGTAGACGAGGGTTAAACAAATGGAATAAGGTAATGTTGGCGATGGCTTTCCTGCAAAACACAGAAAATGAAATATACATCTGAGTTAGTGATTAAGTCTCCAGAAATACTTGATACCCTATCGCAGATATCACTTTAATTTGTATGGCAATTTTGCATATTCGTCGTTTGATTGTTTGTAAGTTAAAAGACGCAATTTACAATCAATAATATGAATTGATTTTGGTTTAATTCAACTCTGATTTTTTTTACATAAAAAGCGGCGCGGTTCGCAGGTACGGATAATGTGTGTGCGTAGGAAGTGCTTATTTTAGTTTCTATTATTAAAAATAGTAACAAATTATCAAGCGTGTATTTAAAAAGCAATCTTGTTTCTTGAAGCACTGGATCATTTAGTTTAAATTAGCGCAATCAATTTAGTCTGGTAAATTTTGAATAGAAGAGTCTGACTGAATTCATGTGATTTATTAATTGATTGTGTTCACTGACATCATTATTGATTTGTTGCGGTAACAAAACAACCCATGTTATTCCCGTTAGGTTAGTAAACACTGCGGCAATCAATACAGGTAAAGATAAATCAATAATGATATGCCAAGGAAGAAATCTGTCTGTAGAAAAGAGCGAAGCGAAATTGTCATTGATTGAATTTTAATAATGTTTTATTCCGTGTTGACACCAAGAAATAAAGAAAAAAAGGCAGGTAAAATGATTATTCTCAGTAATATTCATATATAATTTTGATACTGAATCACTGAGGAGAAAGAAAGACAAATTGCGCGGGTTATCCTCATTTCTTTTAATATTTTCATGTAAAGTGTAACCCAGTGGCCCGAGTTTCTGCGCAGGCCCGGGATCGATCCTCGGCTGGGCAGATTGTTAAAATAAGAAAAAAGCATGTGGAGAACTGCCACCATATTGTAATCAACGGGTTTATGAAGGGCGAGCGAGAAGTGCCCCTGAAAGCGTATCCGGAAAGAATTTCATGAACGCACATCTCCCTGTCATGGGCGGGCATCATACAACGACTCCTGAGGTCTCTGGCTTAGGACCAGACTATGGGCGGGGTTAAACCGGGTTTATGGGATCCCAAACCTTCCCACTTCCCTCAGAGATAAATTTAATTAAACGATCATCAAATATGAGCCAATTGCTGATTTGCAAACAATTTGGCACACCCCTGGTGCCATGACAACAGTGAATTTTTTCATGAGACTCCATGACTAGACCGAATAATATAGAATATTATCGCGTCACAAAGATTAAGAAAAATATAGCTCATAGCAGAAGAATGCAGAAGACAATCATTAAGTGATATGCATACTCTCCAATGCTAGAGTTGAGACAGTCAAGGGTATTCATTCCGATCTTTTCTAAAATGGCCGCGATACAGGTATGACTCCCGGGATATGACTCCCTATACACGACCGGCAAAATAGCGTCCTCTCCTTGCCAAATCCTTGTAAGCCGTAAATTTTAATTAAAATTTGCTACACTAATTAATCAAAATGAGATATGTAAATAAATCTTAGATAGTGACCCTGACCAACCGACGGTTAATCCAGGACCTCAAAGACCCAAGACGCAAAGACTCAAGTCACCGAGTAACTTTGCATTAAAATTCTGCACTTAAATGATGAATTCTTAGTGTATTTCAAGTTTAGTACTTTTCAAGAATGTTTTATTGAAATTTAATTCTTGAAATACTGTATGATACAATGATAAGTGTTTTATATCATAGAATATATAGGGTTGGTCAAGAAACCCTAAATTTTGACGTCGCCATTGGTTTATAATATATTATTGTTATAACATTCTTAATTTTGTGATCAAAATATTATTTAGATTCCTAAACAGGAGAAGTATCTTACTTTATCATGCAAGCGAAAAATCGAATTCCCCTAGTGCTATATTGAGATATACAACGCAGTAGTGTTTACATGCTTGGTGGCTTTTCTAGAAAAGGCTACTATAAACAGCTAAGGACCTTTCTTGGGATTTTCCAGGTATATGGTGCAAGTCACAGTAACACAATTTAATCATAGGTAATGATGGTCTAGTGTGTGATCTAATTGGGCAATGATACATTATGTTTATGCATGATGCTGCTGTAATAGCTATTTTTAGCTTGCTTCTATATAACCATTAGTTTTGATCAGCAGAAGATCTGAGCAGTTCCTACTAGGATTTTAATATACGTTTTGCTGCCACCTAAGTTATATTAAGCCGTTGGCTGCTGTCGTCTTTTGAATCTTATAGAGCTTCAGTTTTGGAAATCAAAAGAATTCCCTTTTGTGGTCCTAAAAGTGGATATTTGCGACAGGATTTTGTGTAAATATTTGGCATCATGCATTTATATACAGTTGAAGTATTGTGTCACGGTCGAGGGACCTATAGAACCCCGTTGTCTTGAACCGCTAGACAATATTTTTTCAGGACTGCAGCGAAAGAGTAGATTATATATTTACTGAAGAAGATTTTCGTTGTTTCATTTTCTTCTTGTAACAGTATCCAAAGTTTTACATCTTTTGCTCAAGGCACGAAAACCTACGTTCTATTGAGCTCCCAATGATTTCACTGTCATCTAGGAGGAAAATTTCACATATTATTCGGTTGGTCTAATTGTTATTTTTGGGTGGCATCATAATATTAAAAACGAAGCAATATGGATTGAAGAAAATGTATATTCAATATAATTTGTATAGTTTTGTCAACCTCTGCGAAGTCAATTTAATTGTGAGTGTGCATATTTCTACTAGTATTCATGTATTAAAAGAAACATATAATTTAATACAATGAATATGTTTCAAAATGGGAAACTCACCGGTTTAAAACGAACTTCATTGTTACTCTCAAACGTGATTGTGAGATAGGGAATTATCTCAGCAGAATGTTCATTCGAAAAAAGTATGATTCCTAAGCTACCGAGGAAATGCATAATTTAAAGGCAATTTTGACATAACTTGAAGATTTAAACGTGTATATCAGTTCTCCTGCCGTTTGCGATTATCAACATGAAAGGTATGTCAAAAGAAAGAGGATAGTAGAGATATAACATATCTATTTTAGCTATAATCCATACCATGTCCCAGAGTAATATAACCTATTTTGTGCAGGAAAGCAAGAAAAATAATATATTGATTTATATCTTTTATTGATTTATGCAATATACATGTGTTTCCTTGCCCTCATAGTTATGTTTTTGAAGGAATGCATGTTCCAAATCAAGCGAAACTGAAATCCTCCTTCCCGCTGGGGCTAACATCCGCCATAACCTAGGTACAGCAGGTCCCATCTGAATGTCACACTCTCTTATTTTCCCACCTATCTATTTCCTTATTTCCCTTTCTTTTTTATTTTTCTCTTTTGCAATTTTACCTGCTTTTCCGGAGTTTTAACCGATCAATAATTTTACATTTGATTTTTTATCTCTAACAACGTTTCTGTGTTAAAAAGTGCAAACAGAGGAGGAGGTATATGTGTTTTGTTTGAGGGCACATTGTAGTGATATCAACTACGTGTAGGATCGCAGGTTAGCTGAGATTCGTTATGTGAGCACCTATATCATGTACGTCTTCGAAAAAGCATCAAATCCCGGGTGTACTACATTCTAATAATCCTACTACGTTTTAATTTCGCCATACTCTCAGTCTCGAAGGCAAAGTTCAGTGAGCTCGATAAAACGTGTATTTATTGGTACCACGATTGGTTAATGTACATGTGATAACATTTAACAGGGGAAGCCTCGTCAGCCTCGATACCTCAGAAAAGCTACGAGTTTTATATCGCTTGAAATCAATAACGTGTGAACAAGAGAGCCTCCATTGGTTTGCAACTTTCATTGTCAAAATAAGTTTTACTTTACACTTTTACATTCATTGCATGTTTTGGATTTTAAATTATATTTTTCTGGATTGCTCATGCTCATACCAACGCTTTGTCAAGTAGGTTTGCTCTGATTCGAAATGATATATAGTTTGATAAAGTTTTCAAAATGTAATTTGTTCAAAGGATGCACTTCCGGTTAAATTGCTTTAGTTTTATACATATATCCATTGTTAATGTTATGATCTAAATTTTTGAAAGGCAAAGGACTATTCTAAAATGTTTACACCCACCCCCACCCCCATCATGACCCTGAATATATTTTTACATTTTACATCCTTACAAAACTATTGACATACATTCTAACACAATCTGAGCTTATGTTTTATCAAACATCGTAATGTGGCAAACATGATATTGTTTGAATTCAAAGAGAATGATCCCAAACCGTATAGTCATTCATTTTAAGGGGATGCACTTTTTGCAATCTAGATTAGTTCAATTAATGTTTGTTTATTTTGAACCAAGAGATTCCTTTTGCAGGGTGATATTTCAAATTCAATATTGCCACTGACTCAACTGAGCCCAATAATATTTCAGTAATCTATAAAGAAGAAGTTATAACAGCAGTGGTTACGAGACAGTTTAAACTCACCTTACAGAACGGTCTCGTCAGAGCATAGACGAATCAGCATCGCATGACATTTTCCTAAAACAAGAGAAAGAAACAAGAAAATGCGGGACACGATCAGTGCACTTGTCAAATTACATTTCGTTACTTTTGATTTCAGCAATATATATATAACAGAATGGGAATGCGCCGACAAAATAATGTATTAAGCGTGCGTACGCGTGTGTGTTGAAGGGCGTGCATGCGTATGCGTGTGTGTGCGCTGTTGGTAGGTATTGTAGCATTGCTATACCAGTCTGATTAGTAATTGTTGAACAGAAATGAACAAAGGCGCGCGTGGACTGCGTTAGTCAGGAGGGGACATTGCACCTCGTTTTGTGATGCGTAATTGGTCAAATTACGCGCGAAACTACGCGTTAGCATGCTGCGACTGTATGAGGTGTGCCGGTATTTCATGTCCAAGTAATTTTCAATACCCACTGATTAAGATATAAAGGATGTAAACATGTGGGAAATTTGTGCCTGTATGTGTTGGCGATTTGCAACGTGTCTGTTTGTGTAATTTTGTTCCACATGGTTGTGCGTGCGTGCTGTGTGTGGTGTGTGCTTGAGTATGTTTAGTGAAAGGGCATTTGTGAAAATAGTGAAGTGTTTGGGTGTATGTTAAGTCGTGTGCATGTGTGGATTAGTTTGCGCAGTGTGTATTTGTGTGTGTTGGGGGTTCGTGCGGATTATGCGTTGTGTGTGTGGTGATTGTGTGGGTGTATGTGTTGTACAGGTGTGTAGTCTGTGAGTGGTGTGTGTGATGTGTGGGTGTGGTGTTTGGATGCGTGTAATGCACGTAAACGGCGCCATGTATGTATAAGTGGAAGGTGTGTATGTGGCGTGTGTAGTGTGTGCGTGTGTGGAGGTGTGGTTGTTCGTGTTCGCTCGTGTTTGGAGGAAAGTGTGTTTATGTATATTAGGTGTCCCTTGTTGAGATTGGTTTGAGTTTTTGTATGAGAAGCTTTTCTTTGATTGATTTCTGCTTTGTGTGTTCATCTGTGTAAGCATTTTTTGGTTAAAAGGGATGGAAAAATTGGAACATTGTTTTTTGTTTTGGGCGGCAGTGTGTGTATGTGTTTGCTAATATTGAGCTTTCTGAGGTTTGTGTCTTTGATTTGCTGTTTATGTACTGTTACTCGGTTCCTTAGAGTTTGATAGTTTGGCCTATGTATTGTTCTTTACATCCGGTGCATGTTATAACGTATATGACGTTTTAGAGGTACATTACATGTTATTTTTAACGTGTGAATGGTTTGCGGTTTGTGATTGTTGAAAAGAATTTGGTTCCTTCATCAGATGTTTGCATTGCCTGCATCTTTTGTGATTGCATTTTGTGACTGTTGCGGGTTTGTTGACTTGTTTGTCACAGTATTTTGGTACTGTTTGGCATTTGTTAGGAGTTTTTTAGGTTTGGAGCGTGGCCGGTTTTACTCATTTATTAGATTGTTTTTTGCACACACCTTTGTCATTTTTGTGGAGCTACCTTTGAGACCATCAGGGACATATTAATAATGTGGGTACTTTGTAGTTGTTTGGATTATAAGTAAGAACAAATTGTGAACTCTTTTCTATGTGGTGTTTGGATTTAGGTGTATCGAGTTCATTTTTTGAGAGCATGTTGGCCCTTTCAATGCATTTCATCATTTGGGATTGGGTATGAGCGTTTGAGAAGAATTTCTTCTTCAAAATTGTTGAGCTGTTTAATTTTCTTTTCTTCATTTGAAACGATCGTGCATATACGGCGTGCAAGATTGTAGGGATGTTTGACATGGTGTGACGTGGTTGGCCCATGATTTGAATGTAAGCTATTGATGTGTGTCCTGTTGGTTTATAGTATAATGTCGTTATCATTGTTTTTGTTTTCATTCATCAATGGAAACCAAGTTCTAAGAAGGGAATTTTTAGTGTTGCCTGGTTTGCAATGAAAGTTAGTTGGGATTGTGTTTGTTTGCGATGTTAGTGAGTGAGGTTATGCTACCAAAGCGATCAGCCTATTTGAACAACGTCCTAGATAACGACCCAGTTTTTCCTTGAAAAAAAGTATACACCAGCTTCCCTCGCCCACAAGTTTGATTGGATATTTGATCATATAGAGAATGTTCCAGGTATGCCATAAAAGAGGGTGCGTAGTTCGCAGCCATTTGGAGCCCATATATATATAGATAATAATAAGGTTTGACAAGTTATCCATAGTTTGAGCCGAACTCGCATACGCAACCCATTGTCTATACGTAATGACTGAATAACCCCTACATGTATTTGGCGATTCCTTCGTGTTTACTACGAATATCTGTCAAGGAGCAGCATGGAAGATCCAGCTTGATGCATGCAATGAACACACACTGGAAAATGTTTAATTTGCTGTGATCCACGATCAATGCTCAATATCCTCATTGTTTGATAAAGCATATTTATGTGTCATGAGTTTTATGTCTCAATTCCTAACTAGATGGAATCGGTTGACTTATAAACTGTTAAACTTGCTGTGACAGATTTTGCGAAGTGTTTCGAATCAGTTACAAATACAAAGGGCTATGAGATATCTCATAACATTAAGTCATCTCCTTTATTGTTAAAATGGTCAGTAAATTAAACACTCGTTGTAAATCACTCATGCTAAGGCGGTTTTGGTTGTTTCCATCCTGAATAAAATTAAATTAGATTCTGTAATTAAGATGATAAAGTCTGTACTGAACTTAAAGTTTATCCTGCTGTGTCTACGGGTTCTTTGCATTCATGACTAAGGTCGATAAACCCAATAAAGTAAGATTTTGCTGTTCTCGGCTTTCACACGCTCATTATTTAAAAAAATATAAACTATGCGACCGCATTATTAACTCAAGCAATACCCATTTCTATCCAGAATCCAAATGGAACAACATATTAACGGTGCAAGTCGTGATTTCCCAGCACTTCATTTTCTTTTTCTTTCTTCCATTGTTCACTATATATTCTTAAAAAAATATTCACAAAATTTGAGTTGATTTCCGATCTTGCGGTTTGTATTATAAGCAATGCTTGTTTTCCACGGTCCATAGGCCACTGTCGGAATTTCTGTATGTTTTATCGGAACAGAAAATAAAAATGGCGAATTTCATTACAGACACGACCGAATTTGCACGTAAGATATGGTACACATGACGGTTACTAAGGCTTTAATGGTTCAGATGAAGAAAAATCTCAACTTTTTTGAGGTAAAGTCGGGGGACGAGGTTGTGGAATCACGAAATAACCCCTTTAATTGTATGGGTTAAAAAATTATTTCTAATACCATGTTTGATCAAAAACGGACTTTTTTAGCCAATATGCAAATGATCATGAAACTTACTGCCGTATGTAACCATCACTGTTTGGGCATGGGTAACTTTTGTCCACCACTACCCATATCTAAGCTTCATCAGAAGAGGAGTTTACGTTTCTTGTCACGGTTTAACCATCCTTTAAAAAAACTTTTTTTTACATCCTTACAGCGTCAAAGAACGCTAATTGGTGCAGATCCGCTACGCTGGCGGCCCACAAAAAACCCCGTGTGACGGGCGTTGATCATTTTGTTTACATGGTGCGCTTTTCTGCCATTCTGGTAACCCGGTTTAATTAATAAAATTTGAATGGTAATATTTTCCTAAGTATGGAATCTAGCCATAATTCAAGACATAGGCAGCAATCACATCATCTGTGCCCACAATTTTCATCTGCAATAATATTCGGGCACCTCGCCACATGGTTGCAAATAACCATTGGTTTGTTTTACACTGCAAATCTTTTGATATAAATGCGTTTACATTTTCCGTTCTGCAAAAAGCTAGGCTGTAATGAAGTTTTTTAGGGTGGCCACATTCCATCTGCTTACCCAGAGGGAGTACTTCCAGATTTGTATAGTCGTAATCGTGGGACCAATCAGTGGAGTTTGAATGGCAGGTATTCCAAGACATAATAAAGCTTCACATAAAAAATAGTTGAAATGTGTCTGTCAAGTTCCAACGATACATTTGGATTATCATTTTGGCATATAATTGGAAGAGGTGTTTATTATTGCGTATTTTGGTCACCGCCCTCATTTAGGATCCGACTGGTATTTTTAACGTTCCAATCAGCAACAGGTCTGTCCTTTCCATTCATGGCATTGCCGGCCCACACATGACGCTTCACCTTTTGTATTTGTGACTCTGGTGGTGTTGTCAATACACACGTTGTCTACCCCATCGTAACGGGTCTTCCTGTGCAGGGTGTCATTTCAGCCTTCCAGGCAGTCCTCGGGTTACTAAAAACAAGAACCCAAGACCACAAAGACCCAAGACCCCCTCAACTTACAACAAGTGACCCCCTCCAACTATAAAACAAGAACCCACCTAACATAAACAAGACCCCCCTCAACTATAAAACACAGACCCCCTCAACTAAAAAACAAAGACCCCCTCAACTATAAAACAAGACCCCCCCTCAACTTATAAAACAAAGACCCCACCAACTATAAAACAAAGACTCCCCCCTCAACTATAAAACAAAGACCACGCCCCAACTATAAACAAAGACCGCCCTCCACTACGAAACAAAGACCCCCCCTCAACTATAAAACAGACCCCCTCAACTATAAAAAGACCCCTCACTATAAACAAGACCCCCTCAACTATAAAACAAGACCCCTCAACTATAAACAAAGACCCCCCCGTCAAGCTATAAACAAGACCCCCTCAACTTAAAACAATACCCCCGCTCAAACGCCTAAAACAAAGACCCCCTCAACTATAAAACAAAGACCCCCTCAACTATAAAACAAAGACCCCCCCCCTCAACTATAAAAACAAAGACCCCTTCACCTATAAAACAAAGACCCCCTCACTATAATAATATGTGAAAGTTAATCGTAATCAGTGGCGTAGCCATGGGTGAGAACGTGCCCCCCACCGTGATGTTTCGTCGGTACAACAGAACGGTCGTCGGTACCGCTGTACCCCCCGGTCCGGTCACCTTTGTCTAAAATCTGTAAGCTGTTGTTTTGAGCGAGGTGCATGATATGAAATACATAGAATTTCTACAATTGAGTTTACTATCTTAATTTGCATACTATGACTACCCTCATCTCTATCTTTACGTTTAGGCTGGATTTTGGCATTGTGGAGGGACGGTAAACGCGAGCCGGGACAAAATTGTTTGTTGGTACAAATGCACGTGTCGTACATCCACAAATCTGTGCCCCCCTCGTCAACAAAAATCCTGGCTACGCCACATGCAGAGCAGAGTCGTTTGTTGTCACCTTTTATTTTTCTTGCGATATCCGTTTATGTTATTATTTGAGATGTAAATGCTCCATTTTCCATACCGCCATGTGCCGGCTTTTTACATGACTGAATCTATCCATGCCTGAATCTCAATAGTCTCAATGCCGACGATCTATAATCGCTGCCAGAAGTTCTCAGACAACACACTGATATGACAGTGTTTGTTGTGTGGTGGTGGTGTGTGTTCAGCTGTTTTTGGCGCAAGCCGGTCAAGCTGATCCCACAAATAGGTTTACACAACAGCTGTGTAATGCATGGGAGGAGCTGACGAGGTCGAGTACAACACGTGCTTTTATGTATGTATTTGCAGATAATCGCTGAGTATTTGCGCCAAAACAAGCTGTTTGGCGCAATCCGGTAAGTTGATCCCCAAATATGTTACCCCGATGTGTATGCATGGAGCGGAGCTGACGTCGAGGTCGAGTACACCAACCCTGCGTTTTATGTATTATGCAACTGACTGAGTATTGCACCATGATCATCGTGTCAATATCCATTTCGGGCGACGTTATTGACACGATGACGTGCCAATAACCATTTCGGTCGACGTTATTGACACGAGTACTCGTGTCAATAGGCCATTTCGGGCGACGTAATTGACACGATGCTCTGTCATAGCCATTTCCGGCGAGGATTTGACACGATGATCGTGTGGTTGACCATATGGCTCCTGGAGCGTAAGTACTCTGGAGAAATATTCTAAGTCAAATTTTAGTGCCCATGCTCCCATTACCATATGGCAAATAGATCTGACCCTTATTTGATTTAGAATATGGGTCTCCCTTCTCCAGGAGCATTTTTCCAATAAGTGTAGTCATTCATTCATTTGTGTATCAAATAATGGCTTCAGCGACCACATGGCAAATGTGGTTCTGTACCATATTTGACATATTTTACAGCTGGGGTCTATGAGCAAATTCAAATATGCTCCTTTTTTTATTTATGCCTACCAGGACCATATGGCAAATGTGGTCCTGGACCATTATTTGGACATATTTTCCCAGATTATTATGCTCCAGAACCATATGCTCCTGAACATATGGTCCCTGGAGCATACGTTCGGGCCAAAATCTCAAGAAAGCACACCTTACCGTACGCCTATCGGCTCCATAGCCATTCACTTTTCTCTACAACACGATGATCGTGTCAATCGCCATTTCGGGCGACGTTATTGACACGATCATCGTGTCAATAGACACTTCCATTATGCAAATAACTACTGTCCCTGCGTATTGCGCCAAATCAAGCTGTTTTGGCCAATCCGGTAAGTATCCCCAAATCATATTACACACACGCTGTGTCTGGAATCGGAGCTGACGAGGTCGAGTACAACACATGCATATGTTTTATTGAGATGCCCTGAGTATTGCGCCAAACAAACAGCTTCGGTTGCATTAGCCGACTCCGCGCCGCGAGTAAACATCTTAAAGTTGACAGAACCACTACTGTTTTTTTAATTTCAAACCTGGTTAGAAACGCGACATCTATTACAGCTTTGTTTCAAGTGAACCAGTCTTCTTCAAATACTTTTAAAACTGTAATTCTATTACTTCAGCGTGGGAACTTCCCATTTAATAATTATGCATCTCAAGCATTCAAGTCACATTTATAATTGATTACCGAAACATCCCTTGACACTAACCATGCCCATTATCGTCCTAGCATAAAAGAAAATCTTGAAACTTGTGAGAAAATCAAATGGCGCCAAATCAAACAGCCTTTTTTTCTGAGTTACAGTACCATGAAGTAGAAAGTTGGAAGAGAGATCACGATGAAAGGGTGGTAATCGCGGCTTGATATCGGAGCATTGCAATAAATCCCCCTACATTTATTAATACTAGATGATGATAACAATAATGAATCCTCCCATAATTAAAATTAAGGAGACATCCGGTTGGTTTTGGACAGTTTCAATTGTTTGGGAAGTAAATGGGTAGTCTGCACGTATATAGAATGGAGATTATGGCAGAATGATTCAGATTGCGGTTGGGGTGCTTCTGTTTTTACTAGTTTGAGGGGTCTTTGGGGGTTTATGTTGAGGGGTCTTTGTTTTTAGTTTGATGGGGCCCTTTTGTTATAGTTTGAGGGGGTCTTTGTTTATAGTTAGGGTGTCTCCTTGTTTTATTAGTTGAGGGGGTCTTTGTTTATAGTTGAAGGGGTCTTTGTTTATAGTGGGAGGGGGTTCTTTGTTTTATAGTTGAGGGGGTCTTTGTTTTATAAGTTGAGGTGGGTCCTTTGTTTTTATAGTTGAGGGGGTCTTTGTTTTTAGTTAGGTGGGTCGTTTTGTTTTACTAATTTGAGGGGGTCTTTGTTTTATAGTTGAGGGGGTCTTGGTCTTTGGGGAGTCTTGGGTCTTTGTTTATACAGTCCACCCAAGTCCTCTTGCCTTCAACCGAGCTGCGTGCAGGGCCTATTCCTAATTGTTTGTTCAGAAAGGTCTCTCCTTGAAGTTTGTCGATATCTTACAAGTGAGGGGCGTAATTCTCCTGTTCTAAAGAGCCTCGGGTTCATGTGTTGCAGATGGTCTTCGTAAGCCACGCATTCTTGGTCTATCTTTGACATCACCTGTCGCACGAAATGTGATTCAATTTCGAAACCATACTATAACACCAAACATTTCTGCAACAGTTCTCTGAGATACAGCAGCTTAAAAGTTGTCTAAAATTGCGCTAGCCTTATCCGCAATAGAATAACCTAACAATGTTTATTGCTCAGGTAAGATTAGCCACTCAAATGACCAGTTTAAAGAAGATCAAGAACGAGAGAATCAATCATGATCAACCATGATCCATCACCTGATCAAAGCATGTGCTTATTCAATACAATTCGAAAGATATTGAAAGAAACACCACCACTCATCCAAATCAATATGGTATCCAAAAATGGATGTTCAAATTAATACCCACAGGTGGATGTGAGGTTTGAACCCAGATTTGTCACATTTCCTTCCCGACTCTACATATTATAAAGGGCCAAATACAGCTCTAAAACCGGCTATGATACAAAATGACGATGTAGTATTGTAAAACGGAAACAACGATACAAAAACACCCTTTATACCAAAAATTTCGGCCCAAAAAAACCCCCTTGTTTTTTTAAATATCCAAACTTTTTGTGGTTGGTGATTAGTTGGACACCGAGAAGCCTTATCGTTGATGACGCCCTGATGTTCTGTGACTTTATGAACAAAACATTTTTAAAAAAGAAAAAAAGGGTGTAGAAAAGGTTTTAAAATAAATCTAAAAGACCATTTGCTTTGTTATTGTTTGCGACTGACAAGTTAGGTTGATGGTGTTGCATTTAAATTTCAGGTTTCGATGGCTTAAAAGCCGTTTCGATCACTCTATTTTAAGATTTCTTCTCGTTACATCGTTCTTTGTATATTTACCCGGCAATATTACAAGCCTCCACAAAAAGTATTGTTAAAATCGTCGAAGTGAAGCGTGATGTGTGCAAATGGGGTATGTGTGGTTTATAGGGTGTGTGTATGCGCGCCCGTGCGTGGGGGTTGTTGTTTGTCTCGGCGGACATTCAAGTTGGAACGGGTTATATCCCATCGCTTTTGACCAAAATCCATGTAATAAACCCCCCCCCCCGGTGGTATAAGATTATTTTTTTGATGTTTTCAGCTCTATAAATGTAATAAAGCCTATTTGTTGAATTTATCAACTGTCATCCTACACACCCACAAAAACGGGCATTTCTGTAGATGTATCGTCATGTCACAAAGTCTTAACTGACAAAATTGATTTTCATATTATGAAAAAAAGGTCATTGGGCATAATTAGATACATTTAGTGACAGTCTTCAATTGCAGAGTATTATTCAAATTAGACCCTTTTAGGTGTAGATACGACAGCGTAATTGAATTCCCGGTGCCAACAATTTGTCCCCCGCAAAATAGTTCATAAAGGTCGATATGACTTTGTGCAACAAAGTCGTAACATGGTAGAGACGACTTTGATGAACACACGGGATCGGAAAATCCTGTGTGTAGTTACGGCACTTTAATTAGAATCACTTCTTATTGAGTCAACTTAGTGGGAATAAAATATTAATACTATTTTTTAAAATACATTTCATCGTGTGTTTAATTTTTTTTTTCAATAGAACACTCACAACTGAACGAAACTCAAAATGCTTCTTTCTTCTGTAAAATCATGTACATTCAGATACGAATTTGGTTGCACTCACATGACGGTACGTGTTTGATTTGGTCCCTAGGAATTGTATGTTGTCCAATTGTTCTCTTCTCCTGGTGCATACTTACAGTTTGATCGAAAAAACTTCAGATAAAATATGACGTTCAAAGTTTCACTTCAGACTGACAATAAATGTAACGTGTTAGGTTTCAAACTCTGATCAAACAACATTTTCCTAATGTCAAAATCAATCACAAGTGGCCCAGGGGGGGGTCCATAGTACCCACATTTGATTGTTTTGGCGATTTCTCGGTTACGCATCAAATTTTTCAAGGAGTTTGTTGCTATTGTCTGATTATGATACTCTACTCCGGATACAAATAAAATTAAATCCGCCCCGACGGTCATTCGAATAATTAGGTTGGGTCCCCCTAGGAACCCCCCCCCCCTTGGGGCACAACGGGAGGGAAATTCGAGATATTTTATTAATTAAAATTAAATTAATTAAATCGTGGGATTTATGTGCTTAGATATATAACCTTAGATGTAATTTGTTAATAATTAATAATACTTAAATCAAATCACCTTATATGCTGATAGCATCAATTTTAATTTTGGTCATGGCCGTGCTCGAACTGTGTGTGTCTATGGGAAAAATAAGAAGGCGCTGTTTTGAATTTCTGAGAAAAATACAAGCTGGTATAAAATTTGGCTATTTTTGTGCATGAGTTATTTTATTGGTTATTCTATGAGTAGATATACTGATTTTTTTGGTTCAAAACCTTTATATTTGCCAATTGCCTGAGGATGGAAAGGGCGAACCACTCTTGCGAAGAGTGACAATTTCAAATGGCCATAGTCCTAGGTCAAAGGTCGGATTGTCTTCATGTGGGGAGTGGTTCTTACGTTGCCCCCATTTATTTGTGTTAGTGTCATCATCGAACTCCGCACGGGACATGTTGTTTATCTGGATTGGGTCCCTAGGACCCCCCCCCCCCGCCCCCCCCCCCACCCCCCTTGGACCACGTAACGGAAGTTTTTTTTTTAGCTTGGGCACTTAAGTGTTAACGATCTTCCTGATTTGGTGTGGGCTCTAAGAAAAACCGCTAAATCAGTAAAAGTAATCATCTTCAGCTTCAACAAGACCCATCACAGTTTACGGCATGCAGTTTGGATTCAGATGATCTTTTTATTGTGATGTGGATGTGTCGTGGGCAAACCGATCCAGGTATTGGTAGTTTTATACATGCGGTACTCAATTTTTCAGATTATGCAATTGACATAGAATCATTTGTACGTGAATAATAATGCTTAAGGGCGTCACATTTCCACCACACAGTACAAAAAGCCGGACTGACACCTAATATGCAATTTTACTGTCCTATTAATTCTGTGTGAGGGTTCAGCATAGGCTAAATTTTCTGTTTCACGCACGAGCTTGGCCTCAATTTCTGAATGCTAGTAATGGGTTTATCGCCCTTAATGTTCAAAGTTTGACAAGAAAGCCAATGATTGCATTGTAAGTTTGACAATCCGTTCACCTAGACGCTACGGAACCCAAAACAGTTGTACATTGTATATTGACTATTTGAGATCAAATTAGAATTGACATGACACAAGAAAATAGATTTATATGATATGCCGAAGTTTTTGGGCTTTTTCTTTTTATAGCACACAAGGAAAATAATTCACCAAACACCGAAAGAAACCATTACTACCTTCCATTTCTACTTATTTGAAACAATTTACAGAAACACTCATGTACCTTGAAATTCTCGCTACTTATTCCCCAGGCAGACGAGGATGAATATACATATTAATCTTTTCTGGGAGAAGGCCAGCGCACAAAAGTGTAAAAAAAACAACCATGTGGCGCTTGGCCGGACTCAACCGCCAACCTCCGTATTACTATTGACGCGCTCTTACCAATTGCGCTAACAAGCCCGGGCTGGTGTCGCATCGGTTTTCCAGCGGATGCATTTACAATACCGTTTCTGATGCTATCCGCTATAGGAAACCGATGGACATCTTTCGGACCTAACACCTACAGAAAATATCTTATCGCTCCTCTTACCAGCCCTGGTTGTTAGCTAAAAAGCCACTATCGGGTCACTTTTTTTTTGTTCAAAATTTGCCTCTAAAAAGCTATGTTATTTTATATCAACAGAAATCATGCGATGAGTGGAGCATATTTCCCCTCCCTAAAACTAAAGAAATAGCAATACCATGGCAAAAATTTATTTTATCAAGCACCTAATTTGATGGCTCTAATTCCACCTGGCCTATGTTCCATGCTTGCAGCCTTCCAATAGCAAGTTCAATAAATTCCACTCAGGCAGAGCGCCTTGTTCTATCTGTAAGCTTTTTTCTGCATTTGCAAAAAATTGATATGAGTTTTATACAGAGAAGATTAAAACCACAAAGCAATTCGCCCTGAGTAGCATAGCCACTGCACCTGACCACATTAGGTATTTGTGGTTTTATACCCAGACTAGCAGGCTCCTAGATCCAGTGTGTACAACAGACCACCAAGGAGTATACCAATTTGTTTTTTTTATTGAATCTTTCTCTAGACAGGGTAGCCCCTTCAATGCTAAGCACTGATTTCAGATCTGCAAACACAATGTTCAAAATAATTGAGAATAAATGTCAATAAAAAATTAGCAAGTTTGTCGGTTCTTAGCAGACAGCCTTGAACAAGGCTAATTAGATTACTGTTCTTTGTGAAAAACAGGCACTTAAGCATTTTAAAGCGGTCTTGAAGATTCCATTTACGACTTAAAAAAAGTCGGATCCTGACTTTTATTATTAAACAAAGCATAAACATCATAATTTCTTTACAAATATGGCGTGTTGCGCTTAGCCACTTGCAGGTATCTTTATACACAATTTCCATATACAAACAGTTGCGCAAAGAAAATGGACTTTGATGAAAAACAGGGGCCGCGATTTTACATTGTGAAGAGATCGCTGATGGTGGCTTTAAAGAAAGTCCAGCCAAGGGGCATATTAATACAAACACTGAAAGAAACTTGTACTGCATTCATTTCCACTAATTTGAAACAATTGCAGAAACACTAGTGAACCATAATACCTTATTCTTGAAGACTTGCTTTTATGCAGATTTTGAAAATCATGTGTGGCCAGCAATGAATATCCCAATGTTGATTTGATTTTTTGGGGGTTGTTTGTTTGTTTGTTTTTTGGGGTACCCTCTTTTATAATCTATAACATGTTGAAAGACAATAATCTGACGGGTACAACAAGGTGGACTACCACGGTACCACCCTGTAAGTATCGTTAATGCGATGAAGTTTACATGAGGTTTGCATGTGTAATTTATGGGTGAATAATGTGTCCAAGGTCAGAAAAACTAAATAATGGGCGAGGCGCAGCCGAGCCCATTATTTGAAAGTTTTTCTGGCCGAGGATGCATTATGAGTCCATAAATGACACTGCAAACCCTTTATTTCTATTCTATTACCTAAAACAGCTTCATTTAATAAGAAAATGCATTGGCGACCTATTATTGCAGAATAATGGGCAGTAAACTGACCAATCAGAATGCTGCATTTTCAATAATGGGAAGCAGAGGTAATAGAAATTGAAAATAATGTACCTTCTAAAATTTAAATTGTTTTATTGAAGTGGTTAAATTGTTTTATAGCTTCTTTTCAGTAAATTTTAATATTTTTCCTTGCTGGACTCCCCTATTAATTTACCATTGCTCACGGATGATCTGTAAAACGGTGGGTCGAGGATTGTACCACCTGTGGCGTCAAATATCCGCCACTTGTAAACACGCCTCTTTTTTGTGGGCTACGGTTGTAATTTCCTGCTATAATTTCGTGGGACGTTATTTCACATTTTGCTGTTCTTGTAAGCCGACGACATCTCAAATTCAAGACTTCTAAGGTGAAGGCACCTCCTCATCTGCATAACGGCATGCCATCGCAGATAGCGGCCTGCATGTTATCCCGCAGTACCCTGCGGTGTCGTATGGCGGATAGAATTGAAATTCGCGTTTTAACACGGTTGAGGGAAACCATTCAAACTGTATTCAAATGCATGCGATACTCAGCAATGGGGAAACTTGCACTGTTACTCAAATTTGGGAATACCTTGATCAATTTAATGTGCAATAAAAAAAATGAAGTTTGGCTTTACAGAGCAAAACAAAGAATACTCATTGAACTCTAATTGTGACGCCTAAACTTCCTTAGTCTGTTTTTAAGCCGTTTTCAATTTTAATGTAAACTAATTTTAACGCGAAATTTGACAAGACGGGCATTAAAATATCAAAAGTATATAATTTACTTACATTTAAAAAGATAAACAATGAAATTTTACGTAAAAGAGTTGAATGCGGCTTGTTTTGTATGTGAATGGTTTCAAAAAGAAATTCCTAGCTACACATTATGTCAAGTATCGCATATGTTTTTGAAACCAGATGCCCTTCCTATCTTACAAGCACATTGACTTCTAAACTGTTCTTTGACTGAAACACAATATCTCGCTTCTCATGTAAAGTGAATCGTCCATTAGCAGATTAGAGGAAAAGGAGTGGGGATTGACGGAGCTTTAACGTATGCAGACATTCAAAAGAAATAACTCAGTTGAGATTTGAGCGGATAGATATTCAGCTTTCCGTATTATGTAAAGCACATCTTGGTCGCAAACAAAGAAAATACGGAATTCCCATTTCAAAAGTCATTAGAGTAAGCCAATTCCCATTCACTTTTTGTATGTCCACCAGGAATTTAAATGTCCTCCTCGTCATTTTTCTTTCGATTTATAAGTACATGCATTACTTTTAGTAGAAATAGAAATCAATGGCAAAACATCAACAGCAACCGCAAATAAAACAAAAATAGTTTTCTGATTCTAATGTTCATGAATAAATCGGATTGTTTTTATCAGTTTGAAAACTTAATCACTTTCAATTTGCCAGATGACCAAAATGTTTTGCCCTCGTAGAAAACAAAAAGTATACATCTTTTGTCTTATTCCATGTTCACGGTTTGATATAAAGGATTTCCATTTATTTTCTCAACATAAATGTTCATATATTTTATATGGATGGATTTACAAAAATGCTTAGGATTACGTGACACAAACTATTGATGTTATATTTCACGCATTTCAAGATATTGGTTTTCAAAAACAATATTATGTTTTGAAACGAATATAACCATGTCGCCAAAACGTAATAAATAGTAAACTATTATAAGATGCAAACTTTGGCAAAAATACATAAACAAGGTCTTCCCTGATTTTTTATCATTAAAGTGATTCAAAACTCCATGTAGTCTGTATTAATTCGCTCAAAATTACACACAGCGACACGATGGATGTCAATCCCAATGAAATATTCAAATCTTTAATACATTAGAAAAGAGTGGGCTCATATATATATTGAAAGCCGGGAATTCACAAATGACTAAGCGACAGAGGAAATCTTGTTAATCCCTCGAAATTTTGTTTTGCGCTTATAAAGGCGGCTGTGTCGTGTGAATGTGTGAACGGTCACATGTTAAAAATAGCACACAAATGTGGGAAAAGGTACCACTTGAATAGGACTTATTATTTACCCATGGCTCTACGTTAACATGGCTTAACAACAAAGGTACAAGCGAGGATATAAAATATTCAGATAAAATTATCTCGCTATCCATCAGATGAAAATGGAAAACATATCCGTGGTTTGGGTTAAAAAAATAAACGAACTGCTGCTTCTTAACACTGACTCGTTCGTCACCAGCAATCTACCATTCGTCATGATAAAAATACGACTTTCATAAAACTGACTTCAATTTGTGAAGGAAGAAATGTTAAAAATGTTTCCTCTTCTCTTGTATGAAAAATAGGTTTTATTTAAGAAAACTATCAAGTGGTTTATGTAAATACACAGTTATGTTTATACTGCATCAACCACTGAGTTAAGTAGCAATGTAGCTACCGCAGGCCACACTACATAGAGCAAATCGTTTTTGTATCTAGCATGGCGCGAGCAATTCTCTGTTCTTACAGGTTGTGACAGACAGGGCAAATATTCGCCACAATCCTGATGAAGTTTTAAATATATCTATCATCATCCTCTACTTGAGTTACAACCAACGTGTATCCGAAGCAACCTCGAAAGGTAATCAATTCCGTGCCAATATACATTGCAAACTTTGCGAGCACATTGGGATTGTGTACGGGAACAGAGTTGATCGGTCTGCTTTAATAACAGCAGGGTTCTCTGTGGTTATTATTAAGAGTGATATGCCATATTGTCTTTCATATGTTCTAGATGGAATGATGTTATTTTATGAAGACAATTTGACGGTGTGTCGAAACCGGAGACGATGTTTTCACAGGTTTTCACTCCAGTCGTAACACGTACTTGAAGATGTCTTGGTCTTCTTTTTCAACGAATAGTAGGTGGGTTTTTAAGACAGTTTAATTAGATTAAGGAACCATGTTTCGTAGAATCTATTCCAAATGTAGTTCATATTTATCATTAATGGAATGAATATTGCAGGATAACGTTTGCAGATTCAAAAATATGGAAAACCGTTAACGAACAAAATAAAATCATATCAACTTGAAGTTCTAGAAACACTATTCCCAAGAAAGTCCACTTTCTATAGCAAACCTTTCCTGAAGCCTTTATATCATTTTACCCGGGAATCTTCTTTTGGAATATTTGATATGAAATGATATCTTGGCAAAAATACATTTAAAGGTTTACACAGCTCAAAGGTAAATATTTTGTATAGCATTTGGAATATCAAAATATCATAACCCACTTTACACGAAAACATTTTGATATGACAATTGATGAGTAATTTCTCCGTCAACACTAACTCCCATTTTATACCAAATAGGGAGCAATGCAAAGTGATATGTAGTCGTTTGAAACTTCAGTTAATTAGGAATTCTCAAAGTTTGTATTGTTACTCTTTTTTTTTTTTAGGAAAATGCTAATGCGAAATGCGTTTTTTTTTCTCATGCATTTCGCATTAGCTTTTTCCAATTTTTCATTTTTTCCTGAAATTTTTGACAAAAAGAAATTCAAATGAGTAAAACCTAAAAAAAAAAATATGCGGTTAAAAAACCAATTTTAAACAAAATGCGCGCGGTCAAACTTGTTTTTTTTTCTTTGCCTTACGTAACTTCATTTTTATGTCTAATAGTTTACCCCACAAAACAAATATTTTATCACGATTTTTTTTTCGTAGGTGTGCAAAAGTATTTTGTCGTAGATGTTAGTGAATGATGATGATGGTGGTGATGATGGTGATGGTGATGTTGATGATGATGTTTGACATCTGATGAAAATCCATCTAAGGATAAGTCGTTATATGGGTATCTTGGTATATTGTGCCAAATTGTACTATAAAATGGAGCGATATGATTAGCTCTACCACTGTTTGCAAAAGGGTTAATAAACCCAAAACAGTTAATAAAAGATACACATTTCTCAGGTGTGTTTTTCGCACGTACACGGAGTAATCAATCAAAAGAAGGTAAATCTATCAATCGTGTCAGCAATCGTACAAAGCAAAACCTGAGCTGTGAAAAATCACACCAACGTTGTTGCCAAATATATAATCCAGGGGAGCATCAAAGTGTCATTTCTAATACAAACAAGATTAGCATTGCCAGTTGAGAAATAACGCCTAAATATGTAGATTCCAAAACCCTTGTTAAACTTAACACCCAAAGAGTTCATTTTATTTTTTTTTCGGAATGACGAGTTTATCATTAACATAACACATTGTGAATAACCCTGGTTTCCCGATGATGTTGTGCTCATGCAACATGTCTTAAGAAGAATTTCCACGAGTTTCTCGAGTTTACCAGAGTCTAAGCTTATTGGATAGAAGCCAGCGAAAGTCACAATTATTATGGCGATTGTGAAAATCGTCAAATAGCGTGATGGTAAACACCCCGTTTTTTTCAGAATAACTAACTTCATATGTCTTTAAACTGTGCATGGTTAAAGGACATTTCGTGATCTACAGCCTCGTCTCCCAGACAAAAAGTTGACATTCTTAAATCATCTGAAAGTTGACATTCTTAAATCATCTGACCTGTTGGCCTAAGTATAGTATGTGTGCCCAATCGTACGTGCGAATTCGATCTACTCTGGAAGAGATTCGTAATTTTGTATTTTCTGTCCGTGAGAAATTACACCACGCACCATCAGAATCAACTTAAAATTTTGAAATAACCTTTTCTCGTGCATATCTAGAGAACCATAAACAAAGAATGCGGTGCTAAGATCACGAAATACATCTTTTTAATACGCATTCTAAGAGGCGTTACCACGATTATCATATCTTCTTTCCAATGTCACATTTACACAGGATTGGGACGGATACAAGTGGGTCTAGGGGACCGCCCCCCCTTTTTTTTCACTTCATTTTTTATAACCCGTCGATTGGGGCCCCTTCCCTACCGCCGGGGCCTTCACACCTGGACCCTCCATCATATCAAAGACCTAGCTGTAACGATCTGTATCAGAACCTGAGTGCAAGGTATAAGTACCTCGTTTGAGAAGCCACAGTGTAATACCTATCGCCCGCGTATATCCAAAGATGCATGATGATCTTGTTACGCACAGCGACACAAATTCCGTGACATAACGTTCACCCCTGTCCATATTTATCTTTGTTTTAATGTGATCAGCCAGGTTAGCATTTACAAATGTTTAAATATTTGAAAGAACTGCTTGCCAAATAAGGCGGATTTAAGACACTTTCATGAGATACAGATAGATTAAGTATGTATATAGATGGGTGTGAGTTTAAATCCAAAATTTTCTTGAGCTATATTTAACAAAACCAACGGGTGACACTTTAAATTAACTTTTATATCTGGAAAAGTTCGGCACATTGCATAATTTAGGATATTTTGGAAGGATCGCGCTCATATCACCTAGCCTATCCTTCTTGAAAACCACAAGTATTTCAAAACAATCGCTACTTTTAAACTATACGGTTTCAGGAGTAATTCCGATGGTTAACATTATCTTTACAGTTTCACAGATATCAAATTTTTAATTAAACAACTACATTTCCACTCAAAATTCAGTTTTTTATGATGAAATATTTAAGCAATATAGAATTACAGGTATCAATGACAAAGCAGTTGGCAAATTCCAGAAATCAATTTACAATTTTATCTTCAATGTCATATTTCATTAAGAAAGGATTTACATAATTGAAACTTTTGTCTTTCGCAGCGGCAAGAAGGCCCATCACTTACAACATAATAAAATAGTGATACTATCATTCTTGGTAAGTTTGCAGTATTATATTTTACGAAGTTTGCAATAATGGAACAGAAAACATTAATTGCTGGTATAATATACTGAATGTTTGTGTTTAATTGAATATTATTTATGTATGTAACTTTGAGAAAAATCTGAAAAGGGAAAACACTGGTTTACAGGTTTCATGTTATGGGATTACCCATTTCAATTTGGAGAAAGATAGATGTATACATGTTTACATTATTATTAGAATGTGCCCTTTCTGGAATTTTCCAATGTGATATAATAATACCATTGCTACATAGGCAAGTTTTAAATATGTTTAAAAAAGTGTATCACTTGAATGTGATTAGGGTATTTTATGTGAAGATGTAATTAGGGGAACCTTTCTAGGACAATTTAGTATAAAATGATTCAGTCATAAACAAACCCTAGCCAGCCATTTTTGAACTGGTGAGAATTGGTAGCGCAATTACTAGGCTCTAAGCTTACTTGCTGCGACATTCATGCGGAACAAAAATTCTGCTCTCCCAATTGAACCCTATTTTGGAATCAAAGAATTCCGTTTAGTGGTTCTAAAGGTATACATCTGTATTAGACAGACATATGAAATGAATTTAGCTACCGGGCTTGTTTCTTCAGCTACTATATACTGCCGAATTTACACGTTCTCAATGCACCGAAGATCCTCACCAAGTGGAATGCTAAGGACAGTATATTTTTTTTAAATTTAGTGTCGTCTTGATCTGCTGGGCAACGTTATCTTCAGGACTGCTCCAAAGAAAAGCACTATGAGCTTGTAAAATCTCAATTCCCTTGGCACAGTTCAGTGGCTTTTATGCACCAATGTATTTAGAAAATACACCCCTGGTTTTTGGGTATGATATATGATACCCACATCACACAATGTCAACCTACTGAACTGTGTCCTTGGTAGATGAGTTTATTGTAACTCATAGTGAAGGCTATCGCAGAGAAACAAACCCATACTTGTAATCGTGAAATTTACCATTTGAAATCTTCATTGTATAAGCATTTCATCGTCGAACTACAAAGCATATTAAACTTGGGCTTTCACCCCAACAGAGAAATCACAACCAAGTGAGATCTTGTAGATATAAAACAACTTGTGTGTTATTGTGTTACTTTAACTGATGTTATTTTTGTTTGGAATATTCCAAACTTTGTTTATCAATCAGTTGTAATAATTTTGTTGTATTAAAAAGATCATTTTTAAACTAGGCGTATGGGTAATTTCTGACCTTGGGTATCATCATACTTCGAATCCCTGCTAGCCATAGACGCTCTGGAGCATATGTAACATCTAATGTGCCCTTAACATAACATTCAATCGGGTTTACTTTTATATTTCTGTAGTTTTCTATCTATGATGATTAAAAAAAGGTAAAGGAAAGGTTCGCGACAGTGCTAAGCTATCGGCAGGAGTGCCCATCTCTCTATCGAATCGTTGAGGCATGTTCTCCTTGTATAATTTGTTTTGGATCCCGCACAGCGAGTCTGTTGACTAGGTGAAAGAAGCATGTCAGGTGGCTTGCTCAATGGGACAGCACGCTTGCAATGACGAGATTCGAACCCACGACCTTCTGATTATAAATCATGACCATGAAAACTCTAACTGCCGTACTACCGTACCATCATAACGTGGCATCGAAATATTTAAATTTCCTGCAATAATCTATTTGAATTGCAAATTGCTATTTTCAATGGACAAAAAGTTACTCTACCTTGTAGGCAAACAAGAACTTCAATGAATCACAAAACAAAATTCAAACATTTCTGACATTACTGGGTGTATAAGCATTTTGCTGATGGTAATGGGTAGAGCTACCAGTAATATGCATAATTTCCAAACGACAAACCGATTAACATTAAGAAGACGCCTTTATCCGTTTCCCGTTGAGCATATGAATAGTGTCGCAAGATATGCGATCCGATCTTGATTCACTGGGACAAATGTCTGTAATTATGGAAATTGATTTGCTCAGAAGCTAAGCTATCAAATGTTCAAATCCCGTGTCTAGAGTGTGCTTAATTGCGAAGTTAATAGACTTTAAAAGGGCAAATTTCCTTTGTTTTCTATTGTTTTCATCATCTTATTTTTGCAAATATCTTGGTTTCTTCACAGCCGACATTGTTCTGACTACATCAAATCGGGTCACATAGCCTGAATCCAGTAATTAACACAACTTCATGTTCAAAAAGGAAAACATGTAGAAATACGCCTAAGGTAAGCCTGTCTTAGTTTCATGCCAAAATTCCACATGTATGCACAATAATTAAATTAAAACCGTCCTCATTGTAGCGAAAAAATAGCAAATGAACCGGCGACCTAAATATCTCGTTACATGATATTCTTTACCGGTAATGTATGAAAAATAATGCCCCTAAACCAATCAGGGTCCTGCTGAAGTACATTTGTTGCTATACGAAGGTCGGTGAGCGTAAGACATTTAAGAAAAAGAAATTGCAGTCAATAATGATTTTTGACTACATCAACATTTTGACACCTGCTCAGCTGTTTGTAGTGGGAACATTGCAAACAGAATAGCAATCTCCCGGTCAAAGAACGACCAGTAAAAGATCATCTTTGTAACAGTCGCCGGCTTTTCTGAGATAAATGAGATTTGCTCATAGTTTTCGTGCCAAGATTAAAGGTAGTAGCCAATCGTTCTTTTAAAGTTTATATTTTTGCAATTTTCCAATTGTCCTGTATATTTGATAGGAAGGAAAGACAAGTGGAGAAGTAAATGTCTGAGTGGAGAATAATCAGGGAATTATGGATTTTTTTGTGTTTCCTGGGACGGCAAAGTGGGGGGTAACCCTCACTTCTGGAGCATTTCCCTCGTGTATTCCCCTTGATACCGCCACTTAGTTGAGGAATAATATAAATCAAAACACAGTGCCTATCAGTATCTTATCACAAATACATTCTTGCTAGGGTCCCTCATAAGTTAAAAATGGAAAAATAATACTCCTTCACGATAAATTAGATTTAGATCGCTACGCATTGAAACAAAACGGAATTTCAAGTTGTCTTTCTGTCAGCACACTTACGCAAGAGGGCGCTTTTCTTTCTGTTTGCTGACCAGTTGCAGACTTAAAAATACAAGTGGCCTATGAACAATTACTTTCAATCTGGCGGATCAAACGCTCCAATAAATGACGTTAGTTACAGATCTTGTAGTCATATATCAAAGATCATTTAGGTCAACGGTTAAGTTTGTTCTCTCTTATTACCCCAGTACGTACGAGGAAGAAATGCCCCCGAAAGGTAGCAAATGGTTTCTTCATAGTTACGATAATCAATAGTTGACTCAGGTTAGCACAGCCATTATGGCCGGTGAGTCTTGCTGGGTCCATCGAGGGTACGCAAATGCCGCATCTCTGGTCATCTTTGGTTGGAAGGTTTAATTAAACTCCCGGTTACCTCGGGATATCATGAGGAAATTAACTTTTGAAAAATAGAGCACTGACCGGCCGAGCTAGCTGATCAAAATGAAGTAGTCATTCCCTATGTTTTTGATTTCAAAACATCTTACGTTACCGGATTTCAAAGCAATGTTAAGTGCATAGAGAACCATTATAACTCCCAAAAGTAGATCGTGGAAATCTGCGATAGGAAAGGCTATCGGCGTGGATGTTTGTGCAAACTGAAAATACAAAAAGGTTATTCCTGCTTTTTTGCGATTTGGGTCTTTCAAAACTCCATGGGTTTGCTTAATGCTATCCAGTACTTGTTATCGGGCCAAATACATTCACAACAGCCAACCTTGTTATTTTGAAATTCCCTTGTATTACCAAAATTATGATTCCCGTGATAATATGTAACACCTCAAATGATATGTTACAAAGTCAAGGATGATGAAATATCTTCATTTCTAAAGTAGACATATTACAATCGAGAATTCCCATTTGACAAGAAAGCGTTTTTCCGACATGCATGATGTGAAAAATTCCTATTAGAAAAAATCGTGGCATTCAACTCTTAATGCTCAGATCTAACCAACATCTGTAATTTGGGGGGGTATCTTAGTTTACAAATATTTTCTTGACAATAGTGATCACAAAAAATATTGCTCAAGAATAGCAAAGATTTTAGTTTAGTAAGTAATCTGATTACACAATGGACAAAACAATGACAATACGAATTCCACGTCAACTAGAGATCCCTGGGTGCGGGTCGCTATTCAGAAGATCCAGTAATCAGAAGGCCCGCTATTCGCTAGCGAAAGGGTTACGTGTAATCCAGTCGTACTATGTCAAAACTGATCACGCTTTTGAGTCATGCACCACGATCGAAATGATCACTAAACAAAGTCTACCGCCTGCACCCAAGAACATTCCAAAAGGTGCGTGATCCAGTAAACCAGGGAGTTGTAACCACTTCGATGGCGAATTCAGAATTTTCTGAATAGCGGGCCTTCTGCTGTGATTGATATATTAGTCCAAGAAACAAACCCGGAAATAAATAAGGCACAGATGGATTTTCCAGGATAGTTTTCTAATGTTGTGCGAGGACGAAGGGGTAAAGTTTGTACAGGGGGACAATGTTTTAAATCTCCCAATTATGATAAAATGTATACCATCGTTTTTGTCATGTCATAAGGATTAAAAAGGTATAGTTTGCCTATCTACGATATATGGGTAATATCTTATGGAATAACGGTTCATGGTTAAATAACTATATGGAAATAACGGCTCAAGGTCATACTTGGGGCAAAGGTTCAAAATGACCCGATTCTGTTAAAAAGCATGTCCATTTAAACAGTTTAAGTAATTTCCTTGCATACTCATTATGACATCTTACTACATGGTCCATGGAAGGTCACAAGTCGCTGCCCTAAGAGGTTACAAGATGTAGATGGAGTGAATATTTTCACCATAAAATATGACTGCACAACTGTACAAGTCATTTGGAATTAGTTTCATTATTTTTTTTTTTTAATTTTACCACGATGACCTTGAACTTTTTTGCATGTATTCCTAACCTTAATGTTTAAAATTACAACTATACATTTTCTTAATCAGTGAGATAAGAAGAACACAATAGTCATTGTTTACCTGAATAGAATCACCTTTACTGTTTTTCCCCTGTATCAAAACCTTAATGCCTCAACTAAGAGCACAACGGAGGAATTTGGGAACTTATTATATGTTGCTCCTCGTGATATTAGAAAACTCTCCTGAAAGATCAGCTATGGCTTATTTATTTACGCCTTCTGCGACGTTAGACTAAAAAACCCTAACTATATCAAAGCTATAACTGTAATTATATACAAGGAGGCCAGTCATAACATTTGTCTTAAAATATCAATTTTAAGGCCCTTTAAAAAAAATTATTCGATTCCCGTCCTCCTCCCTCACCACTTTTGACCGCCGCATCATTTTTTTTTATATAACAATGAGAACCCTATACTGAAAATCAGTCCAGTGTCATCTGAAAGTATAGCACAGTTGTTACATATGTAGTTCCAAACAGTGAGCTTGCAGCCCTAGTTCCGGTGCTACTTGAAACACGGATATGAGCACACGAGATATGAGAGTACATGACATAGTCTCGGTTCCAGACCATTCAAGAAGTCTAGTTTTCGTGCAAGTTTTGCGCTATCGCCAGAAATCTTGGCAGCTTATAACGGAGTCTACGATGGGACTACGACTGGAGAGTTGTGGAGCTGGAGTGCCAAATCGTGTACAACGCATTTCAGTACGGAATAAACCCCAAACTCGTTTTTGTGAGAAAGAATTTTGTATTGTGCCACCGACCCTATGATGAATTCGGCAGCCGGCTCAACGGAATAAACTGCATGTGTAAGGATGTGCTGGCAGCGGTGGTGGCAGTACACTGTACATTCATGTGGCTGTGCTGTGGTATTATCGGCTGCAGAATTCGACAGCTGCTATTGACTTATTCGTATTTTAGCTTACAGGTGGCGCAGTTGGGTTTTTAGTAGTACACAAAATGCATGTGCATTGTAGTAAAATAAGATGTGTAAAATGTGAGATCTTTAAAAAATAGTAGGCCCTAAAGGTTTAAAATTATAGTCAACAAATGAGAGGGGGATTGTTGATCCTGAGCCTGAGGTGAGGGGTGCAGGGTGATGAAATGGCACCGAACCATCGTCGTCGAAACGATGATATAACATGTACAATGATACAACATGTACATTATGTACATATATTTATTGTTACTAGACTGTAAAATTTCAACAGTTGAACATGAATACAGTATTGATACATGTATGAATGATAGCCCACTGCTTATTTTAAGACACACTGCAAGTTTCAGACCTTCAGTAATGTTATTAAAGCAGTTGGCTACCATCGCGAATAAAAAAAAAGCCTCCCTCCCTCGTCACTTTTCGAAGACCAGTAGGACGGGAATCTAACTATTTTTTTTAAGTGGCCTAATATTTAAAATATCAAATACATAACCTGGTATTGGTATTTAAGGTACGTTATACACATCATTGTGACTTGAACGTGGTCTGTTCATTTCAATGAGTTACTGAGTCAATTTCACTCTGCAAATGCTCAGTTACAGTTTTGAACGAAAGTATGCAATCCATTCATATCTATATTTCCAAAACCAGACAACTCAAACACATAAAACCGAAATGTAACATGGAGAATTCAAACATTCCTGCTATGGAAATAATCTTTTTTTCGGACTGGTGTTTCTACTCTTATATTTTTAAAGGTGTTATCAAACTACTTACAGACCGTTTTCATGGAATGTGTCAATAACTTGCGACTGCAACGCAAAGGTTTTGTTGCCTTGTTTTACTGCATCATACAATAAGATATGCATGAGCACATCGGCAGCATTTAGCAGACGACTTTGAGTATGTCTATTTACAGTTCGCGCCAAAATGCCTTACTTCGTAGCAGAACTAACACGGTCAGGTAATAACGTATGAGGAGCATCGGTGTCAAATTAAAATTCCAGTAAATTCCAGGTTATCCGTTAAGTCCACGGGGCTGAAAGATCCGCAGTCAAGGCTATCTAAGGTTTAAATCCCCAGTGGAATCCCTCATGTCCCGGCATGGGTCTAGCTTAAACGAAGTGTGACGTCATTGAGCAGTTTCTAAACCAGGAACGGCGTGCTGTGACCGCCCACCCAAGTAATAAACCGATTTCCTTATGAAAGCCAAATGTAGGATCGATTTCGCCAAGTCGTCCCGGCCGATATCTCACTAGCATTGGAAGACCATTATTTATTCCTAATATCGTCCATCAAGAGTGTTTGAAACTGTACATGAATTCGCTTGCCATGACTGTTCGTAAGGCTTAAAAGGCGACTCCAAAGTGGACTCTGAAAAAAACATTGTGGAGTTTTGCGGGCCACTTTTCCCGTTTTGTTGTACGTTGCAAATATTATTCAGGAAGTTCAAAATCCAAAAGTTCCGATGAAAAGGACTTTTAATTTGTTAGTCCAAATATTTATCGACTCCCGTTCATTGTACTTTGATAGGGGTTACGCGGGGCCAAGTTCCCTAAAAGGAAGGTGTGCTTATTTCTAGATGCAAACATCATGTTTGGGTTTGGTCATAGGTCAATTTGACTGTGGCTATTTGCCGTACGCTATTGTATAAAAAGAACACTTTGCTTTAAGGGACCGTCCTTATTGCGACGTGCCTGGAATTGTATGAGAAACGATTTATTTATGGTGCTATGACACGGATTATTAACCCTCGGCCAAAACATTGAACTTGCTCACAAATTATCCAAGCAATATATAGGTCAACATATTTTAACAAATTGATTTCCCTTTAGGATAGTCTGTAAGTGTACATTGGTATTTTATACACTCAACAGCATGCTTGCATGAATTTTAATACATTTCAAAATAGCGCTTGCGGTAAGTATGTGCTCATTCAAAACAACAGCAGCTCTAAGAACATAGCAGAGGTGTTTGTTGACTTGACCTCCTGTGGTGTATTCAGCTTTTTTACTCTAATTCGAATACTAGGTGTTTATCAAAATCCAAGTTCCGCTCTGTCAGTGGTTGTGAAGGGATACATGTAAACAATTTGTCCTACAGAGGGTCCTATAAAAAATTATGATGAAGAGTCCCGTCGACTATTTTTCTATTGTAATCTCCATTGTGTGTTGTATGCATCATTTATTTCAGCACTGTGCACAATAGTCTCGTATACAAGGTCACCTCCTACACCGGTAACATGCACCACCAATGGCTGCGAGAAAGAATGATTATTCATCACTCAATTTATAAAAGATACAAAAAAGTAATAATATATTACTTGTAAAGAATAGCTAAGAATGTCTGCACCGCTGAATTGGTTAATAAAAGAGTGGAAGGTGTTAATAACATAACACAATAACACAATGTTGGAGTTATGCTCATTTAAAAGCATTCACCAAACTTTAATTAAAATTTTGCTTTAAATTTCAACCAAAGACACCGATGTCACCCAAAGACCCCTAGTTTGGTGAAAATTTAGAAAATCTTTATCCAAAGACCAGACTATTTTTTTAGAAAATTTTGCAAAAATCTCACCCGAAGACCCCGTTTTTTCGAAAATTTTGCAAATTTGTCACTCGTAAAGCTCCTATTTTGGGGCAAATTATTTGGCTGTCTCCCACCCAAAGACGCCTATTTTTTACGCCTCTGTCACCGAATCCCCCTGGGTTTGGAAGCGCGAGCCTACACCCATATCCATTTCATTATGTCAGTTGCCTCCCCGGGCCTTCACCTTCACCTCATAGATTCATATTGAAACAAGAATGGAACATGGATCCCCGATTCTTATCAATATAACTGAAAACGTGTAATTACCAGATATAGAACATGTTAAGTTTGAAATTAATTAAGATATATTCATCTGAGCGCACCCGCACTTGAACCAAAATTACATGTGTATTATATTTGTTGATTTATCAAAGTCTGATCACAGAAGATTCTTAAAATTTTACAATTGACAATAATGACCCAATTACCAAAATAACTTTTGCTGTCAAAGTGTGTGCACACAAATGCCTTTCTTGCTACAGTATAAAGTCATATCTATACTATGAAATGAATGGGTATTTCAAAGGATGAAGGCATATCTATACTATAAAAGGAATGGGTATTTCCTTGAGATGATAAAGCACATTTCAAAATGTAATCAATTTAATCGGGTAATCCCACAATTATATCGAATTAACAAATTCAAAAATAAACTTACGTGTATCAACCCAAAAAATACAGTCGTTTTGTGTATTCTGTGGGTGATGATAACATCACTCTGAACTTCAGGGGAAAACATTTTCGGGTGTTATTTTTATTATATTATTATTAGTATTTTATATTATAATAAGTATTATAATTTGATATTATCTACCCTGGACAGAAGAATATAGAATAGGACAAAATGTGCCAGTAGTGCCTCACTGTCAAGCGTTTTTAGCACGTTTATTTGCATACTTACCAATGGTCAAAGGTTCTGACAGTTAGGAGAGAAAAATTGGCAAAATTCTAATCACTGGGTATTTTCGAAGTTTTGAAATTGACAGAGAGAAAAAGTTTTCCTCCACAGCTACCTGTAACCTATTAAATGATCGGAAGGCCCCAAAACCCAAAAATACAGATACCAGAAAATAATTTCTCCGGGCATATCTACAAATGATATCTATTGCAAATCAACACACACAGAATTAGAATGACATAAGCTGTTCTTTGGTCGGTGGAAATACTTATCTCTAACCATCCTACAAATAACCTTCTGCAAGTCAACACACACATACAAATTGCCACTGTTCTTAACATTCCGCCGGATACATGAATTAAGATGACAAAAATCTACATGTAAAGCAAATACAATATGACATATATAATTACGTAAGTTACCACCACTTGGAAAATTGAAAATAATTAGATAACAGCAAGCTGCATAATAATATTTTAGCAACATTAGATTGACTAATATCATACATTAACATAAATTAAATCATTGCCTCATATGGCTGTCAAAATCATGAAACTGAGTATACAGGTGTGAGTCAAAAACACCCCGACATCAGAATAAAAATAATTAAATAGTAAGAATTGTTTGTGATCAATGTTTGGTTAGGGTTATAAAGAAGGATATAAAAGGCTTCAGAACACGTTTATTTGGTGGAGGAAGAAAGTTACACCTATTTGCTGAGAGAAGTACAATTCCGGTTTGGCCCATTTGAGCCAAACAAAGATGCATCGCTTAAATAGAGTAACAATGGTCTTCGGCAGTGATTCGAGTAAAACATTTAACACCAAATTAAAAAAAAAAAAAAAAAAAAAAAAAAAAGGATTATAAAAATAAATCCCAGAGATTACCAAAAAGAACAAATGCTAAGTAAAAAAGTGAATTCCCAAAAAGGAAATTCAGATGCTGGTGTAAGACCACCGTTGAATGGTTTACTTAAGATTTCATGGTTTTAACCTACAACGAACTTGGGAGCCAAAAGTGAAATCATAGAAAGTTTTGTATCCCGCTTGAAAAAACACAGTGCGAATTGAATTTTAAGTTTTAATTCCGATTGATTTACAGAAAAAACTTCAGCTTTAGTTCTTCTTGACAATTTATGGAACGCTGAGTTACACTGTATTTGTGTCAAAATAATTACTTATAGAGATGTAAAACAAAAATCTCGGAGCAGTTTCATATGTTCATGAACTGAGACATTGATAGGGAGGTGATTTCATAAACTGACTCTTTATGATTGAACAATGGTAATTTAATTTTTTGAAGATATTTTAACTTATCATTATGTTACACAATAGACCATTTTATGAAAATGATAGATTTTTGTCCATAGAAACGTACAACTGAAATTTACATATGGAATGTCTCTGCTATTTATAATGTGTTATGGTACACGTCGTGTCAGGTCTCTCCGCTTGTAGGGCTTAAAATAAAATCGGCCCAAATGAATTTTTTGGGCTCTCCGCAAAATGAAAGTTTCTGAACACCAAGTCCGAAAGCACCAAATAAAATCTTTGATAGCCTGATATCTCGGTAAAACATCCAAAGCAAACATTTGAAGCAAAAATAACAGTTTAACCTTGAAGAAAAAATATTCCTGAATGTAGGGGTTTTATTGACCTCACCCACTGAAATTTTATTTTCAGTAAAATTGGTCACACATTCGCCAAACAACGCACTTATGGACCTCAAAAAAATTGAGCGGGGTGTGGTGGGTGGGAAGAAGTTCTGCAATATCTACCACACCTCTTACATCTCCGGCTGACAGAAAGCCTAATGACGATTGTAAGATGGAATACAAAAGCCGGCTCAAGAGGGACACCCGTGGTTTAACGATGCAAAGATTGGTTACAAAGAACGCTATGCATAACAAACAAAAGCGCGGGTGAGTGAGCAATTTGAAAGAGGAATAAAGCGCTGGCAAAGCTATGGCAAGCCAAAGCAAACCCTATTATTCTGATGCGGGTAAAAGCTTTTGAGGTAACATCAGAAAATGTTATTTTCAACCGGCAATGTTTATGGTTTTTTATATAATTATGCTATTTTTAGCATTTTGTTGTTTTCGATTAAGATCATGGCCAGATCCGCTATCTATATTCGAATCTTACATCCCAAAACGGCGATTATTAAGTCGACTTCCAAAAAGCTGCATTGTCTTAACAACGTACTCGTAAAATTTGGCAAATATAGAAGCGATAGAAACTTATCAAAAGTCTTCATTGGTTAGCTGTATATTCCATTGCTAAACGGATCTCAATAAATACACACCAAAGTTTAATTGCTTATTATTTACGATTGTTTGCCATTGTCTTGGTACGGTTTAAGCGTTCCATTCCCATTTCGCTTTAGAATTTAGAATCTTACGGTTAGGGTTATAGGGTTACGTTATATGAGTTGACATTTGAAGCCTTCCCAAAACAATCATTGATTGTTTTCAATATCAAAATAAACTTCGATTCATAAAATACTTTTATTCGATCACGCCTAAGTCAACAACCATTTTTATTGAATAAGTGAATCCAGAATTGTGTACGTTAGAAAAGATATGCCTGTGCTGAAATTTTCGGGGCCATACATAGATGGTGCAGACCAATGCGAATTGAGCATACAAAAAAACAATATTTCCTGGTGAGCACGGTCCCGGAGCGCTGTATTGATTCAATATTGGGGCTCATTATCTTGAGAAATTCTAACGAAGCTCCTACAAGTACTCGAAGATGAAATGTCGTGTCTTCTCTACAGTCAGGTGGACATAGCGATCTGGCATAACGACATTCCATGTTCATTTCTGTTATTCGTTACTGAACCAAATAAAAAATCTTATAGGGCTTTTTCCGTTTTTCCTTATCTTAATCCCTCACTTTAATCCACTGTGCTAAAGAGAACCATCCGATCCTCGCCTCGACCTCACCTTTGAGCCATCAACCTGAGATTTGGTACATTAGCAAACCTTATTTTTTATCTAATCTGTCCAAAATACTTTACTTCTTCCCATATTGATGCTACAAGATCAATTATGGTTTGTTCTACGGTAAACCGGAAAATACTTTATACAGTATATGGGCTTCTGTAATTACACGCAAGGGCCGGATCAAATAAATTTTGGAATGAAGTATTTTGGTGATGGTCCGTTTCTAAGAAACAGAAAGGCCCTATATTTTTAATCCAGAGTGGCACCTTTACCTTGTGCTAAGTTGTCCTCACGATAGGGTTATGGTATGGTAACAACCGCTTCCATTTATCATTTGGATCTGGTTATATTCTCTCCTGAACACGAATGCTTTTGTATCTTTTCAAGGTAAATCAGTACAAGATTATTATAGCCAGATTGCAGCACAACTAACATATTTTGCCTAGTTTAAAAGGAAAGCCGCACGTCCGATTTTTAACTTCTTGAGAATGTTCTCAAAAAGGTTGACTCTAATTGCATGCGCGTTAGAGATGCCAAAGCCTGCACCAATGACAGCAGATGATATGACCAATAGCAAACTCTTCATGTGCCCGTGTGACAAGGAGAGATGATGGAACAAACTCTTGCCGAAACAGATATTTTGTCAATTAATTGACGATGAGGACCCTGAACTTGAGAACATCTCTCCGTTTCAGTGACACAAAGTGTTAAGCAAGCAACCAAATATAATGTTGGTGTTAATTATTTGCCCATATTCATTAAAGAAAATAATATAATCGTGGAATTGTTGAATAGCAACATGGCGTTAAATAGCGGGTTTCGGTGTGATTTAAACAAGCAGTTATTTTTTCGTGAGTTCATAAGCTTATTAGTTTGTTTATTTTCTTTCTCTTTAATAGTCCAATAAAATTGTAAATTAACCTTGCAGAAATTGTGAGAAAAAAAAACATTTTAAAAGGGCTCAAAGTGACATATGTACACAAAAAATATGGATTGCTGAGATAGTAAATTAGTCCTGCGGAGGGCCCATATGACCTTGCAACAGTGTCTGTACAAACCAATTTGATAATATTCCCAATTACAACAAGAGGAAACATGGGATATTATATGATGACTCCTCACAACATTAAAAACTATACTAAAAAACACAGCCATGGTTATTTATTGTCCGCCTTCTAGATACACAGAGTAAAGTCGTTACTACAACCCCCTTTACTAGCTACACCATTTAAACGTCCCAGGAAATGCAAATAGATTGTTGTGTCGGTTGTGGGTTGTGTCAAGTCTACAAGGGGGGGCCAGAAAGCAGTCAGTATTTGGGTTGGTGATGACATCATTAGTGAAGCTATTGATTTTTTCAGAGAGTAAAGAAAATTCCAGGTGACTGGTGTGAATCTAGATTCAGTGACACTGACTGAAAATCAATAGTTTAACTAATGATGTCAATGTAGGTTTCTTTTTTTGGCCATGTTTATTGGAATGGGATGTCCCCATAAAAGATTTGGAGTAGGTTTTATCATCACTTCCCGGTGCCTTTAACCATGTGCCCCTCCTGCTGATAAACATGAACAAACGAAATGTCAAACATACTTCCAGAAGGTAAATTTTGTTCATATGCTAAAGGAGGAGAACTTGATGTTCTTTCCAAAGGAGTGTGGATTCTCAATTCAAATTCAAGAAGTATTTATGTTTTATATTTTACACTGTTGCTCAAAGTGGAATAATAAAAATATTTTACCACTTTTTTATTGAATGATTCCTACCGTGTGTGAGTTATTTAGGATATCTAGGGTGTAGATTGCCCACTACGTGAATGGTCGTCTCTTCCCGAAACATATCCCATGAACTAGTCCACAAGTAAACCTTTACCAACTGTGTCTTACCTGAAGGAAAGGGGGATTTTGAACAGCACATTTAAGGATTTTGTTACAAGGTTTACACATCCGTTCATTTTTACACATTTTGGGCGATTTCATGCATTCGAACTGTTCAATAGTACTGTTTTCTTTAAATGTCAATTAGTCACTGATTTCAGTGCATGAATCAGTGCATCAGGACGGCTTCGCGGCATACTGTCCACAGGTTGTTTATGAGTCAATGGGCAGAGCGCCCCACTCATCGGTCTCAGAGGATGAGCTAACTCCTCTGTGTTTGAGGAAGATTGTCTCTGTAATTAATGGCTCGGCCTAAGGCATTCCCAGCATGCTGATAGGGTTCAAATCAGGGAAGCAAGCAGGCCATGGTATCTGTTCCCCCCCCTCTGCCTGAAGAAATTGTCTCACTACAGCCATACATCTTGTGGTCAAGGATTTGTAGCGGCTTCGCCAATAAACTAAACATTTCGCTAGTGTCTGAGCTGTAATCTTCTGTGCTTCCTAGCCCAGAGAAGTCGTTCAGACGAAATGTTGGGCGTGGAATTTGGTCATTGTATATGCGGATTATCCAAAAAAGAAATAGATATTCACTGCGTTAAGAATGAACATGTTTTCAGAATTGACTTTATATGTCATAATAATAACCAAAATAATGATATTATATTTTTGCGCTAATAATTTTCACGTACTTCGAATAAAATGCGAACGAACACTTAACATTCTCATTATCAGATTAATGTAAAGAAAATTGCCTATTTAGTCATTTTTTGTCTTTTAAAGTCATATTTTCAGAAAATATGTATTTTTATCATGTTAATAGGTGTATTATAGACATTATGTTTATATGATATTTTTCTCAAAAAATATACACAAAAATAAATAATACCAGCTAATAGCCATGTCCCATTACCCCAGTGAATTTCATGTGGGGTAAGTGGGACAGCAGCATAATAATTAGATCATTTGCTGCATATAATTGCCAGAATATATAATATTTGTAATGTAGGATCAAAACATTAATTTATCATGATGAATGTATAGCCTTAAACTTTTCTCTAATTTCAGTAAAAATATTTACATTTTAGCAATTTAACACACTTAATAAGAACAATTCGCAGATTTTGGCACTAATTTGCGGTCAGTGTTGACCTTTGACCTTTTAGCACTCTTCAAGATCGGAATAAATCCAATTTTGAGTTTGAATGTAAGGCAGAAACATGTTTAAGTAGATTTGATGGGGGACACACCTTGTCTTGTTGCCAAATGTTGTCTTGATGGAGGAAATAAGAAGTCCCATTGATGCAAATGAGGTATTACAATTGATCCGCCATGTTGTATGGCGTTGTGCAGTAGCGCTTGACGGAATGAATAGCAATACCTCATCTGCAGCAATGGGACTTCTATATGAAACGTCTACCGCCACCGGGGCATGTTACCGTCGAAAAATTGTGAACTCCCTAGCGCAGTGAAGATTGCCAAGGTCGCGTGGCTCAAATTACTTTCTGACCGTAATTTAACAATGGGCGGCGCTGTGTGCCAAGACGACACGTAAATGGTGTGAGTCAAACGTGGTCGTCCTAAAGATTTTCGTGGCCTCAAATGACCCCCCTCTCGATAATGTCTGAGGATTTTGCAGACCGTACTCTACGAAATTCCGAGAAAATCAGCGACTTTGGCTTGTTTGTACCCTTCCCGTCGGAGTGCAAGCACTCTTCGGCGTATTGACAATGCCGTTGGACGAGGCATAGCCTACGGAACCTCTGTGTCAGTTTTTGTTGTAAAGGTAACAACCAACTCTGAAAAAAAGGGCTCCTTACACAACGGTTTAGAGCAGGGAAAAGGAACAAACAACAGACATTTTATAGCTCCCAACAAAAGGCATTGTTACGCAATTCAAAATAATGTATGGATTCACTTCACCTGGGTAGTGGGGACTCATTATGTAATCATTCACCTACTCTAATATAATTACTGAGGCGTTCAAATAGAAATACGTTTTAAGATTGGGTCTAAAAAAATATTCCAACTTTATGAGCAACAGTGTACATTGTACATGTTATCCAGCGAGGGGTTTTAGTAGGCCAATAATAAAACGATGACTGTTTCTGTTACAATTATATTCCTTCACTTTTTAGACTTTTGAGGTCATTGGACCGTGACCATTATTTTAAATAAGTAACAAAGGTCACATATTGTAATAATTGATTAATAATAATATAATAATAATAGCAGAGATTTATATAGCGCCTTATGCTATTGGCCTCTAAGCGCTTTCACAAATGGTCGCTGATCACTGTGGCCCAACCATACCATAAACCATTTAGAATCATTTCAAGGGATGCAGCAGATCGGGATCAGCGCTTTCCCTTATCAGCAAACATACATCGAGATAACCATCGCAGCCGGGACCAGCTTCCCAAATATCGCATGGGTAAACCGAGACAACCAAGCGGTTAATTTCTTGTCCAGGGAAAATTACAAGACAGCTGAATCTCACAGGGTTCGAACGCATGCCTATACGCATGGATGAGCATACACTGGAGTCGAGCGCTTACCTTATTGAGCTATCTTGTCCGCTTAGCTCAATTGTACAACAAAACTGCAATTCGGCCTTTGTGTGGCGCTTCCGTTACCCTTTCAAACCCTCCAATAAATGAGAACTAGTCCAGGCAGCAGTGGAAACCACAATCTTGTTCATAAGTCATTGGCACAGTTGCTAATAATGGCAGCTAGGCGTGGGTATAGGCTTGAAGCGCATTGTCACTCTAAATTTCTTTTCCCCCCTCTGTCCCCCTCTCAAGTCAGTGTTAAAAATAATATGCAGCGACATTGACCAAGTGTGTCGCGCTTACACAACTTGAATTGAGGGGGCGGAAACCAAATCTACACAGAGTGTTCCAACAAATATGAACAAGATTGTAGTATAGTGCTGGGTAAATCCTTATGATTGTTCATTTGATTGGATTTTAAGAACAGTTTTAGCATAATGAACGCCAACCATTCCCAAGAAACTCCTAACACTAAAGCATAATCATAAAATCCTTACCTCAAAACGTAAATTCACGCTTAACCCTAATGCCAACTCTAAAACATAATCCTAAATCGCATTATAAAAGGTAGCATATTATTCTAGCATTTGGGGAAGAAGGTTTGAAAGTGTGCCTTATTTTTACTTTCAAGGATGCTGAATTAGATTTTCTGTGTCCAAACATTGAGAAGTATGGGGTGACTCTCGCTAGAGGGCGTTTTTGCCATCAAAACTCCAGAAAATGGCATATTAAAGCCATCTGAAAAAATGTAGACAAGCTATAAGCTATGCAGACAAGCAACAATTCCATACCCCTAACGTCCCTTAAAAAAGAAGGTAGCTTTATTTTTTGTTAGAGATAGGGGCAATTTCCCCCTAACTCAATGCAGAGGTCCGCTGCATTGAGTTAGGACAAAGTAGGACAGCTATCTGAAAAATATAGACAAGCTATAAGCTATGCAGACAAGCTACAATTCCATACCCCTAACGTCCCTTAAAAAAAGGAGGTAGCTTTATTTTTTGTTAGATATAGGGGCAATTTCCCCCTAACTCAATGCAAGGGTCCGCTGCGTGTTTTTTAAGTGCATTTAAATGCAGTTAAGGGACTTTAGCGATATAATATATTTTCGGCTGCTCTCTACTAATTATAAATCAAAATGAAGATTTTCATGGAATTTGAACAAGATATTTGACTTTATCCTCTGGGAAATGTGGGGAACTTTCGCAAGAGGTTTTTTTTTTTAATATGGCAACCAAATTCTACAAAATGGCATATCAAAGGTTTAAAAGCTGAGGGTCAAAATTAAATCCAGGTATTTCTTATTATTGTGCAATTCTATTCCAATAATTACCCACTACATGTATTGTACCCACTAGATGGCGCTTTTTATACATGCGCCCTCTATTCCATAAAATAGCCTTTTGGGGCCGTATCAACTAATCACAATCAAATATAAATGAAAGTGAAGATGTTTGAAGGATTTGTTTATACAACTTCATAAATTAGTCCGTGTTTAATGTGGGCATGAAATATATTTTACCTTGGTAAATAGAGAATCCCGTACGCGTATTCACAATGAAAATAGTCCTGGCTTGACTCTTAGTCCAGGACTAAGTCCTACTACGAAGGCCCTCTTAATTTTGCTTCTTTCCAATATTAGTTTTTACTACTGAAAATGTGAAACAAAAGTACAGTAAAAAACTCCAAGCTGAGAGGCAAGGCAAAGTTCTGTTGTAAATACGTCGTAAAGATCTGTCGTTAAGATCATTAATATCTAATTATATTATCCTTCAATAATATCCTATCCAAAAGGTTGTATTATTAAAATGTACCTATGATCTACGTATTAACTTCCCGTTCATTTCATTTCCTTACTTTCGTTTTTAAAAAAAATCCATAAACTATATTCCATTATATAAAATTGAATCTACATACATGTCAAAAACGTCAATCTCCAATATGTAATTCCTGCATATTTGATATCTATTTTGATAGCGAAGCCAGAACCAACGCATAACAGGCACCGAGCTACTAACTGATATAATCAATATACGTCTTTCTTGGTCTAGGCTTCAGATTTGGAGACAATTTTCTAACAAGATTACCGAGTAGGAGATATGATAAGTTTTCGCCTTTGCTTAAAGCTATGGACATCGTCATCGTAAGCACGGGTCAATGCTACCACGAAAACACATGCTGAGATTATGTATTATGTGACGTGATTAAACTAAAATGAATCGTGTGTTGGGAATTCCAGTTTCGCCTAAAAAAATATGGCAGTATTTCTTATGTAATCCCTCTGTTTTAAGAGATATTTATATCTTTCCAATTTATTGTCACCATAGGTGAATACGACTGAAAGTTTTCTTATTGTACCAATCAAAAAATGGGATATTTTTTATTTTTTATGATATTGAGATATAGATGATAATTATGTTTTTTCCTTGAAACTGAAAATAAAAGTAATATTTTCTTTTTAATTAGAGTGTGAGATAGTGTGATCAAGTCCATAGAGGCTCGATCGGGTCCCATTTCCCAGAATGCACTCTGATTTTATATATCAGATATACTCATGCTGCAGTCGTTAGATTCAAAACATACATAATGACTAAATGATATATGCAGTATTTTTGAATAATTAAAAAAAATCCTAAATTCAATCAAATGCATATTATTTCAAAATGATAATGACAAAACATTTTTCTCAATTTAATTACGATTTTATTTGTTAAAATTTCAAACTATTTATGGTTTCACTAATAAAAAAAGAAACATGACATTTTGTCGGTTTGTTTTTCAATTTGTAATGGTCCATCAAATCTTTATCTTCCTATTACATTTATAATACAGAAAAACTTCCTATACATGTTATGGCCTTTTAAAATGTTAAGAGAAACGTCCTCCCATGTTACCATATTATAGGATTGCTTTACGCATGTTCAAGGGTTACAAATAAATGAGGTTTTTCCTGTCTAACCAGATTTAAACTCATAGGAAAAAAACACCTTACTCTAAACAGGACTAAATCTAAGAGGGATATGAAGCCCATATTCACACTGTGTTAAATATTTAACAAGAGTGACCTAACCCCAAGTTCGGACTTAAACTTTTCAAAAGAGCGTGAAAAACGAAAACCTAAACCAAACGGGAACACTCATACACACACACCACCATACACACATACATCCAACAAGAGCTAAATTGTGGGAGTTCACTGAAAAATCTCTTAAAAAGACATTTTTTAGACATTTTTCAGAAAAGATACATTTTTTAAAACTATATAAGGAAGAGTTCAAAACCTATATAGTTTTGAGATTTTTTCTCTAAAAGACACTTTTTTTCGACGTTTAAGATTTTTTCAATTTTGTCATTTTTTTTTCCAGTTTTTTAGAGTTTTTCTCACTTTTCTTAGGCAAGAGGATTGCGCCGCAGGCATATATAGTTACTAAACTAGAAAAATCCTGTTTTCTACTCTTTTACGGAATAAAACATCAATACTAGATTACAGTTTACTCCGTTATAGGACAATTCGTAATATAGGTAACTGGAGTACCAAAATACTCCCACCATGAAGAAAAATCCAACCCAAATTGTAAAAAAATACTCCCACAATGTCTCTTTTATACCAGAAAAAAAACTCCCACAATGTATCTCTAGTAAGTACACACATACACATACATACATACAAGCATACATACCCACATACATGCATTGCGTACAAGAGCTACATTGTGGGAGGTTCACTGAAAAATCTCTTAAAAAGACACGTTTTTAGACATTTTTTCAGAAAATCATATATAAGGATAATTCAAAACCTATATAGTTTTGAGATTTTTTCTCTTAAAAAGACACTTTTTTAGAATTTTTAAGATTTTTTCATTTTTTTCCCAGTTTTTTCATTTTTAAGTTTTTCTCACTTTTCTAGCCAAGAGGATGCGCCGCAGGGCCTATTTAGTGACTAAACTAGAAAAACCTCTTTCTACTCTCTACGGAATAAACCTCAATACTAGATTACAGTTTACTCCGTTATAGGACAATTCGTAACATAGTAACTCTAGTACAAATACTCCCCACAATGAAGGAAAGAATACACCCACACATGTAAAAATACTCCCACAATGTCTCGTTATACCAGAAAATACTCACACATGTTATATCTAGTAAGTCCATACATACATACATACTACATACATACATACCATTATACATACATAACATGCTTACAAGAGCTAAATTGTGGGAAGTTTCACTGAAAAATCCTTAAAAGACACTTTTTGAGACATTTTTTAGAAAAACACCTTTTCAAAACATATGAAGGAAGATTTCAAAACCTATTAGTTTTGAGTTTTTCTCTTAAAAAGACACTTTTTAGACATTTTTTAGATTTTTTCAATTTTTTTCAGTTTTTTTTTTTCATTTTTTTAGAGTTTTTCTCAATTTTCTTAGCCAAGAGATGCGCCGCAGGGCTATATAGTTACTAAACTAGAAAAATCCTCTTTTCCCCTACTCTTTTACGGAAAAACCTCAATACTAGATTACAGTTTATTCCGTTTATAGGACAATTCGTAACATTAGTAACTCTAGTAAAAATAACCCCACAATGTCAGAAAAGTAGATCCCAACAAGTAAAATACTCCCACAATGTCTCTTTATATTAAAAAATACTCCCACAAATGTATCCTCTAGTCAGTAAAATATACTTCCACAATGAAGGAAAAATACACCAAGAGTAAAAATTACTCCCAAAATGTCTCTTTATAAGAAAATACTCCACAAATGTTCTCTAGTAAGTACACACATTACATAAATACATCTACATTACATAATACATACATACAACATACATACAAGCATCTTACAAGAGCTACATGGTGGAGTTTTTAGGTTTTACTGAAAAATCTCTTAAAAAGTCACTTTTTTAGACATTTTTTCAGAAAAATACACTTTTCAAAAACTATATAAGGAAGAATTCAAAACCTATATAGTTTTGAGATTTTTTCTCTAAAAAGACACTTTTAGACATTTTTGACATGTTTTCAGTTTTTTTCATTTTTTTTTTTTAGATTTTTCTCACTTTTCTTAGCCAGGATTGCGCCGCAGGCCCTAAAAATGAAAAACTAGAAAAATCCTCTTTTCTACTCTTTACGGAATAAACCTCAATACTAGATTACAGTTTATTCCGTTATAGGACAATTCATAACATAGTAACTCTAGTAAAAATACCCCCACAATGTCAGAAAAGTACTCCCACAATGTAAAATACTCCCACAATGTCTCTTTATACTTAAAAATACTCCCACAATGTATCTCTAGTAAGTACATACATACATCCATCCATCCATACATACATACATACATACATACATACATACATACATACATACATACACAAATACATATATCGGACGCAAACTTTTCAAAGGAGACGTGAAAATGTACAGACATCCGCGCTATCGCAAAATCCCCCTCTGCTTTCAAGCCAGGGGATGAAAATTTTTAACGGTTGCCGAATTTAGAAACATGTACACCTACTTTAGGTATATTCATTCCAGCTCAGAACACGTTTCTTTTATAAATTCGCTTTCTATATTTATAAAGAAGCGGAATGACCTTTGTTACTTTGACTCTTTTTAATCTGACTACCACTCGGAAGTCTGAACTTTTACAACATTATAAGGGCATTATAAGAGGCTTACAAAGATCAGTGCTCTAAATATATACAACTCTCTACTTTCTAAAGCCAAGACAGATTATCATAACAACCAGATTACTACATGTGATCAACGGGACCTTTTCCGTGTAGTCAGTAAGTTAACTTCTCCCAGAGTGGAACAACCACTACCTGCCCTTGAATGTCCAAAAGATCTTGCTGACAGTTTTGCAGATTTTTTCTATATGAAGATCAAGAAGCTTCGTAACAGTCTACATGATACTTCTACTGCATCTATGTCCGTTGAACTAACAGAGTTGTGCCAAAGCACCTTCAGCTACTTTTCTACAGTGTCTGAAGAGGAGGTCTTGAAATCCATCAAATCAGCATCGATCAAGTCTTGCACCTTAGACCCTTTACCAGCTGGTCTCTTAAAACTATGTCTAGATGATCTGTTACCAGTCATAACAAGGATTGCCAACTCTTCCTTGTCTTCGGGCGTATTTTTCCCCAAGCTCTCAAGCATGCATCTGTCATCCCGCTGCTGAAGAAATCTGGCTTGGACACCAACATCCTCTCAAATTATCGCCCTATATTTAATCTGCCATTTCTCGGAAAGGTGATTGAAAGAGTAGCAGTGAATCAGTTGCAGACTAACCTCATCGATAATGATCTCCATTCTCCGATGCAGTCGGCATACCGGCAATATCACAGTACTGAGACTGCTCTGTTACGGGTGCAGAATGACATCTTGACTGCTCTTGACAAACAAAAAGAGGCTGTACTAGTGTTACTGGACTTCAGCGCCGCCTTCGACACCATAGACCACAACAGCTCCTAACCCGTCTAACTGAACGGTATGGGATTACTGGAAAAGCATTAAGTGGGTTCTCGTCATACCTAGATGACCGAACTCAATCTATATCAGTTAGAGGTGCTTCGTCAAATCCTGTGGCGGTAGATTGTGGAGTCACACAGGGCTCTGTTACTGGACCGATTGACTTCATCTTGTTCAGTGCCCCACTACAGGATATCATCACTGCCCACGGTATTCAATTTGTTGTTTACCTGATGACACCCAGCTCTACCTGACTTTCCACCCTCGGGATCGTGAAGCAGCCATAAAAAAAGATTGAAACATGCATTGCAGACATCAGATCCTGGTGTAAATCCAACAAGCTGATATTAAATGCAAAGAAGACGGAGATGTTGTACTTTCGCTCTCATTTTAGCAGATCGGCTAGCAACTCTCAGCCAACTATGATCATTGGCAATTCTGTTATACATCCGTCAGCTGAAGCACGGAACCTTGGTGTCATCTTAGACTCATCACTAAGAATGATCAATCATGTTAACAGCTTATGCAAAGCTGCTTGGCTCTCAATAAGGAAAAATGGGCAGTTTCGACAGTACCTTGATGAAAAATCTACCATCAGATTGTTCCACGCCTTTTGTTACATCCTGCAATTCCTTGCTTTATAGCCTTCCAGAAAGAGAATTGACCAAGGTTCAGCGAGTTCAAAATGCAGCTGCCCGTCTTGTCCTTAAATCCGTCGACGAGACCATCTCACACCAGCTCTCTACCAACTACATTGGCTTCCAATTAAAAAGAGGGCTGTTTTTAAGATTCTATTTCTCACCTTACAGCATGTCACCTGCCTATATCTCTGAGCTCATCCAGCTGTATTCACCACCGAGAACCTTGAGATCATCTTCTTGCTCCCAGCTGAGTAAATTAGCCAACTCATCAACAAAGTTCTATGGTAATAGATCTTTTGCTTACGCAGCAGCACATTTGTGGAATAAACTCCCTAACAGTATCCGCTTAGCTCAGTCAGCAACTATTTTCAAGTCACGTCTGAAGACATTCCTATTTACACAACATTTTGGCTCCTGATCCTGTTTCTGATGCAGTCCAATCACTAATTATAATTCTGTGATTTGTTTTTCCTTTCTTTTCTTATTCTCTACCTTCATCCAATCCGGTTGCCTAGGATAGTTGTTTTCATCAGTTTAGGTAGGGTTAGAGGCATCTGAATCCAGGAAAGATCAAGACTTAACCGATGTCGCTGTGGGGTACATACACACAGATCCTCACAGCTGACGATTCAGGTGTATCCCCATATGTTCTTAGTATGGGAGGCAACTGGGTTGTCTTTCTCTTCTGTTGGTCACAATATATATATGTTTGAATTTCTACTTAAATTTAAAGTTTTTTGAAATTGTGTATAATTGATGTATATCATTGTTGTTTTAACATTAGAATTTTATCTATTTTTGTATTTGTCGTATTGATATTTTGTATATTGCTCCTTTCTATGTGAAGCGCCTAGAGGCCTCGGCATTAGGCGCTATATCAAGATTGTTATTATTATTATTATTATTTGACCCCTAGAGAATCTCCCCTCACTCCTCACTCGCAAGAATGGTACATAACAGACTTCCATTTTCGCTCGAGCCCTGTATTAACAAAAGGCAGCGATTGCACTTTTTCTTGCATCAGCCCGGACCATATATCTGCCAGTTGTGCCTTGTTAAAGCGGCCCTGGCATATTTTCACATGAAATATCTTCAATTTGCTCGCAAATGATAGTCTAGATCATTGGTAGAACACAGATATATACACATAAAAATAACATACCAAAAAAAGGATAGGGACATTAATAGGAGGCTCACAACATCCGGACAATTTGTAGAGTAACCTTTAAGTTTGCCGTAACTTTACTCATCAAATATGTCTATTGCATTAATATCATAGACTCGTACTCATTGATATTAAACCCACAGAGATCTCAAACCGTTCAAACAGGGTGGATGCCTTGGGAATCAACTCCGGCGTGAGTTTTCTTGTGTTAAACGCATTTCCGTCGTCTGCGAGTCATGTTATTGTAAAATCGCTCTGATTTTGGCCAATGTATATACATTTTAAAACAATGCAAAAATATCAATTTTGAACAATCTTGAGGGCGCACTATTAATATGTGTCAGTGTCTTGTAAAGTACTACTATTAGATATTACTTTCTCAACCATCTCTATTGATTTCTTCTCTTAAACTCTGCTTGACAACTTGTACAATGATTAAACAAACGCCGGTCACATATCGGCATACCACGGTCAAACGACCTCTTGCTTTGTATTCATGACAGTGATTTCACAAATATAATTAGATGTCTGTCAAATTTGATCATGAAATTTTGTTATTATCAAAGGTTCAATGATCGTAAAAGTGACATTTTGTTCGATATGCAAATTTTGAGGGTTCTTTTATGCCTTACGTGATCCTCAATGGCGATAAAGCAGTAAGCTCGTAGAATATGGTTGAATTAATATTTTAAAAATAACGGTCTTGGATTAATCTACAGTTGCTTCAACTTTAACATGTTATGCAAAATCCCAGACAATCATCATGACGAGGGCACAAGCAATCTTATCGTGAATAAAATCTCAAACAGAATTTTCGATTGAAGGAAAAATATATTATACTTTGTACAAACAAAAATAACCTAGCCTCTCTTATCGGTATTATGCGATGTGGGATATTTCAGTCCATTTGATAGGAGCACCGGCTGGTTTTAGGCGTTTTTTCCCTTCTAGATGATTGTTAAAAATTGGTTTCGATTAGGACAGTATCAGTGGCGTATCCTGGGGGGCAAAGGGGGCGCTTGCCCCCGGGTAGCCAAAGGGGGCGCCAAAAAGAAGGAAGAGAAAAGGGAAAGGGAGAAGGGAAAGGAAAGGGAAAGGAAAGGGGAAAAAGAAAGAAAAGAGGAAGGAAACGAAAGAAAATTAGAGATGGAATTGGAGGAAAGGAAAAGAACAAGTAAAATAAAAAGGGGGAAGGGGACAACTAAAGGGGAAAGAGATAGAAAAGCTTATGGCGAAAAGGAAGAATAAGTAAGGGAAAACTAAGGAAAAGAGAACGTATAAAAATAGTAAAGGAAGGGGCGTCAAAAAAGCAAAATAATATAGATAAACGAAGGGGTGGTGAAATAAGTTGCAAAGAAAAGTGAACTAAGACAAATAAAAAAAGTGCAGCAAAAACGAGAAAAGAAAAGAAAAACAGATAAAAAAGGGGCGCCAAAAAGGAACAAAGGTTGAGAAAAAGTTTAAGGAATTAAAGGGGCGCTAAAATAGCAAAGGAATTTGAAGCTAAAGAAAAATAAAGGGCGTCAAAAACTGAAACAAAACGAAAAGCGGTTGAAAACAGTTTAAGGAAAAGGACGCAAAGATTAATAAGGGGCGTCAAAACAAAAACAAAAACAAAACAAAAGGAAAAGGCCTGAAAAATAAGGAAAGGGGCGCGAAAACAGCAACTGAAACTGGCAAGAAAAGGGGGATATAGAAACAAAATAAAGGGGCTTCAAAACAGAAAAGCTTCGGAAAGGAATGAAATGTCCCACTTTAGTGCGACTAGGGGTGTCTGAGGGGGCCCTGAGAGCAATATTTTAGGGGACCCTGTCAGCAGCTGCTGACACTGCTGACTCTTAAATCCGCCACGGGGGGGGGGGGGGTTGCCGACAAAACTGTCAATTTGCCGACACAATTTCAAAAATTTTCCGGCTCGCTGCGCTCGCCGATAACTTTATTTCTGTGGATGTTATGCATATTCAAGAAGACGTGGAATGGGGTGCCATTTTCAATTTCCACAGGGGCGCCAAAAGTTCATCGTCAGTTTGCCCCCCGGGGGTATGTCATCCTGGATACGCCTCTGAGTATGTACCGCTGTATCTGACACTGGATGTTCAGGGTGAATGCGTAGCAAGATTCAAGGATTCAAAAATAATAAAATAGAAAAATTACGCAACGAATACTAAAAGAAAACATTCTGAAGAGTGCATGGAAAATGCTTACATTTATAATTATACAAGTGTGTTTAATGTTGTTTAATAATAAAACTTGTTCTAGCAGTAGCAGTAGTAGCGGTAATAGTAACGGTACACTGTTAGAAAAAAAATGTTTTATAATGGTAGAATACCGGAATCCCAGCTGCCAGTATTCTACCGTTAAAATATGGTGCATCGTAGAAAGTACATTTACTGTATTTAAGACATTCTTAAAGCAATATTAGCACATTTTTCGAAGGGCGCCCCCAATTTTTCAAAAATTTGGAGATTTTTACACGGTTGCATTGGTAACTGGCTAGTAAACTATACCTGTGAATGGTTAAGCTCGAAAATGTCTATGTGTCACAAACGAAGGAATTTTGTACTAGAATAATTACCCGAGTATCCCCGATAATAAGTCAACGGCTGCTGGAAACGGCCTTCCAATGTGAAATAGCCGGGAAATAGCGCCATGTACGTGTCTACGCTCATTCCATTAGTTGTTTTAATAGTTCGGGCAAGTCAAGTTAGAGGTTATTTTCTCGAGGTGGCACTATTTCATCATGGACAGACATAAACGTAGCATTTCCAGCTCTGCCGTTAAGTCCAATCTGGGATCGCAATTCTAATTACAAAATCGCTTATTTTGTGATAAATACGCATTTTTAGCATTCTCGTTCGCAGGTATAGTTTCCTAGACAATTACCAACGTAACTGTGCAAAAATATCAAATTTTTAAAATTGGGGGCGCTCTTCAAAAAACGTGCCAATATTGCTTTAAGCATTTTAATGACTTTAACACAAAATATGTGTTTTCTTCATACAAACATCGATAAAACATCAAAAACTTCTCTGCAATCATAACGGGTTGGTGTAATTTAGGGTTGTTGTTATTTAACGGTAGAATACCGGCAGTATGATTAGTAAGAGCTGGGGTAACAGCTAACAGCTGCAGTAGCAACGGACGCAGCAGAAGCAGTTGCAGTGACAGCAGCATCAGCAGTAGCTGCAGCAGCAGCAGCAGCCGTATAGTAGTATTAAAAGTAGGAGCAGTAGAAAGTAATAGTGGCAGTGGTAACAGCAGCAGTAGCAGTAGCAGCGCAGCAGACTAGTAGAAATAGTAGTAGAAGTACTAGTAGAAGTACTACTGTTGCAATATAAAGAATACATATTTCAGGAGTATGTATATTAATTTGCTATGTCCAGGTTATGTTTGAGAAATGAGAGCACGTTTCAAAAACAGGCCAAAATCACGCACGTTCCAAAAACAACATATGCAAACCCATATTGCGTGTACAGAAAGAGTGAGTGTAATGAAGTCGGGCGAATCTTATCCTTACTAAGAGTACACTTAACTGAGCAATCAAAACTTGGTACTTACGAAATACGATAGCACTTTCAGTATTACTCCCGCTGCCTACACGTTCTTCTTGTATCTCGAGCGCGACCACAACATACAAAAGTAGGCTGAATCACATACAAACAACTTGTTAAAGGAGCCAGTGCTAAGGTTTTCATCCGATGAGTATTCTTGATTTTCAATTCAAACCATCATCATAAATCACACCATGTGTTCCAAAGGGTGTGATATAATCATAAAATATGTTCCACCAAGGTGGGTGGAAGGCAAAGTCCTCAAGAAAGTATTTAATAAAGGTCCATTTTAGTAGGTCAGGTCGTTGCATGATACAACCCCATTAGAGACTCACCACGACAGTCAGACGAGCTAGCTGAAATCAAATAAAATGTCCACTTGCAAGCTATGCCGCCAGATCCAAACCCGGGTAAGCCTTGTCAATCAGTCTTCTATGCTGTTTGGCACCGAGGGCAAGTACCAAAACATTTGAGTGAAATAAGGAAACAAATTCAGAATTTCCCCGCCTCAATTTTTCGTGCGTGTTGAAAAGCAGGCTATGGATAATGCTATCCCAAAATAAATGCTCCATTAGTTCTTCCTACATGAATATATGCATCTGGTTGAATTGAGCATAAGGTTAGTGTTATCGATTGCTGCGAACAACTTAAATGACGATCCGCCAATTTGGCCAGTCTGCGTTTGTATTTATTCTCCGGCTCGCTGCTTATTGCAACAAGTGAGATGGCTCACCGGGCAGTCCAACTTGAGTTTTGTTTCGTCAGAAGATGATTTAAGGTATGTTAAAGGTATGTGGCACGAGTTTCCATATCATGTTCTCTACTTCGCATGGAGGGATATCAAAAACACCTGATTCTAGATTTGTAGCTAAATTGCTCTATCTGTCGTCATAGTGTGGTCGAGCACATTTTTTCATTTTTTCATGCCATCTAGTTAAGGAATCATTTTGCAGGCCTAAAGCTGAATTGGACTAATAGAAAAATATGATCTTTTTATGAAGTGAAGTGGGTGGAAGAGGTTGTCAATGGGGTCACCCACCTTAAATTCCACGGTATAACTATCACATATACAATGTCTTACAACATAGGCATGAGATAACCCATACACTACACGACATGCATTTAATGTCACTTGCTTCTCTTCGCTCGATTTTGTTTTCTTCTTCTCTCGGTCAGTCTGTCTGAAGTTCCTTCAAATCCGTCTTCTTATTGACATTCATGGAAATTAATAATGCCTTTTAAAATTCTATTTTTTTGAAATCGTATTTTTCGTCTGGTGACATTTAAATTAAAGGTAAGTGTACTATACAAAGTGTTCTTTGCTCAAAGTTAATAATCACGTCCATCCAATAAGCTTAATTCGTTTATTCCACCAACAATGCTATACAATGGTCACGTACTCACTGTCATATTAATTCCATCAACTACTTCGGGTGCCAGTAAATATTAATTTCGCCTTGCCACGTCGACAAAGTTTTGCTGTAAGCAAAATATACCAGGTAAAACAAAGATATAAATAAGCAAATATCATACGCCACTTTAGCCCTACATTGTGTTTAAGAAGGAAACAAATCCTTGTGGTAAGGTCCGATACTTCAACATTTAAATGTATAAATATTAATTACACGTTACACATAGTAAACTGTGGTGGTACTTTTTGATGAAACTTTGTAGTAATTGACAAGAAGTAGATTCTTAGAAACAAGCTTAGCTTTGAAGCAGTTCGTGCAATGCAAATGTTCTGTTGGTGTTGTTGTACTTGTTTTTTTTTTAGGTTGTTGTTGTTGCTGTTGCTGCTCTTGTTTTACTGTTGCTGATGTTGTTGTTCTTCTTCTTGCTGCTGCTGCTACTACTGCTGCGGCTTCTGCTGTTGCTGTAAATGTACAACTCTACTTGCTTCAATGGTTTTAATTAACACCCTTAATATCGCAATACGCCTATCCTACCTGAACGATCACGATTTATCTGACATACATCTGTGCATCATGTATACCATTCCACATTCCAGCTTTAACTGGCAGGTGGTTAACGTGCACTCAGGGTAATTCAGGATGCATTATCGACGATAGAGGGCAGCAGCGTTTATGTATTCCTAAACAATTCTGTGTGGTTCACACATATTCACCACTCTGAATCCCCAGATTAAGGCGATGTAGTTTTCCTCATTTGTAACCATGATAATACACACATAACAGAAGAGAACAACTAGGTGTTTCGCCGAGAAACTTGGTTCTTCGACCGATAAAACAAGTTTTTGTGTGAAAAAAAAATCTCGGCCGTAAAACCAAGTTTCGAAAACTTTGATTTTCACATCGATAAGGTTTATCAAATTTGACAGGCAAGGTTTTTGAAATACCTGCAGTTTTTTTCGATTGAAAAACCAGGTTTTTTGCCTGATTAACTAGGTTTTTTGCCTACTTTTCATCTTATAAACCTGTTTTTCGAATCAAAAGCACAGGTTTCTCGAATTCGATAAGGAAAACGAGGCTTTTCGAAAGTTAAACTAGATTTGTCAAAAATGTTGCTTTTTGGAGTCGATAAACTTTGTTTTTTAAGCGAAACCCCTAAAAACAACTTTTTTTCTTTTATATAATAGTGCAAAATACTTGTCATACGCCTCCCCTTTATACTGAAAGTTTGTTGATGACGCTTGATTAGAACACAAATTCAACGGCAAGTCACATCTTCAGTAGGGATCAAAGCGTGTCTATCTCACCCTTGACCAATAATAATAGGACGCTTTAGTTCGCACCCCTTGTGTGAAGGAACATTGATTTTAAAGCTGTGAAAGATACGATTAACCAAAGTTATTTTGTTATCGTTTTAGAGCAAGGTTTTCAGTTTTTGTATTCAAAGGGATTGGCCCGATTTCATTATATAACGTTTTGATCTTTATTGAATGACCTTGACCCGAATAACCCATATCTAAAGTTTTACAACAATATTTCAATTCGTTTTGATATGAGAGCTGAAAAGGACATTTTGTTAGTCCCATAGAATACTGTGGAAAACTATATAATATTGGTAGACCAAAGTGGAGTACATGTTCACTAATAATATTTGCTATTTTCAGCATTGGGTTAGTTATGAGGTACAACGAAAAGATTTGATGTGTGGATTAGTTATACTATACTATAATATATTACAGGTCTACATCATTTATATGTTTTACAGATCATCGAAGTGGTCATGTTGGATACTATCTTGGATCTGAAGCATGGTGATAATATGTTTGACAAGAGGTCACAATGACACTAAAACAACAAAATTTTTTGGTTTCTTGTTGTTGGGATATGGTGAAAACTTTCTTTTTCTCTAATGGCGATCCTAATTTGCATAAATGTACATAAACGTGTGGCAATATTCAATAGCCAATAGCTTTCAATACCTTATATGGATTTAGCATTTAGAGTGAAATTTTAACCACTTCTAAAAGGGGTTTCTTCCATTTCCCTTTTTTTTCACCCATTCCACTCGGTTATATTTAGGGAGTATCCCTGCGCCTAAAAAAGTTGAGCTATCCCCGCCCGGGCTCCTTACCCTTCCCCCCCCCCCCCCCCCCTCACCTCATACTCGTTCTCTCCTCGCACTCTCTCTCGTCTCTATCTATCTAGCTATCCTATCTATCTATCTATCTCCTATCTACTCTATCTATCTATCTACTATCTATCTATATATTATCTATCTATCTAGCTTATCTATCTATCTCTCTATCTATCTATCTATCTATCTATCTATCATATCTATCTACTATCTATCTATCTTCTAGCTATCGATCTATCTATCTATCTATTATCTACTCTCTCTCCTCTCTCTCTCTCTCTCTCTCTCTCTACACCCTACATTTCCAATCTACATATACTCGGTCCTTTAAATGACATGTCATGTTTAGGATATCAACTGGGGTTTTTTGTTTCTTCATTTACATTTTTTGGATTATAACTAACTCTGTCTACAGCAAAAACAAAATTATTTAAATTGTATCTATTATTAGCAAAAAGGTAAACTTTGTCAATTAGATAGGAACAATAACCGGTAGGGCTATAGCAGGGAAGCCCTTTGAGCACTGTTAAAGTGTCATAACTTGCACAATAAAAGGTTAATAATGCATGCATCTCACCATATCTCACAATGCCATATGGGACGTAGAATAGGTGTGACATCACATCACAAAATTATGTATATATCTATTGGGTTATGTTTTTAGCAAGTGAAACTTTATCCAATTCGTTGGTTATCCAAATGACTTGGATGTCACTCATGACGCGTTCCGACTGGTATATGATTCTTCAGTTTCCCCTGCTTCTGATCCCTCCCAAACCAGGGACATTTACTTGTACATGGAGCTATGTTTCGTGAAATAGGTCAAATTAAAGTTCAAACATGCTATTTTGTTTGTTAATTAATAAGTTCAATTCAATATGGCTCAATCTGCAAGTTCTTTATTAACATCTCCCAGAAATATCAATTATTCCAGGCACAAACAGATTCTTAATCTAGCTTGTATAAAACAAGAACTCCTTAACGTCACATATAGACAAACGGGTGTAATAAGGCAGACAGACAGACACACAGACAGACAGGCAAACAGACAGAAATGAAGCTTGTACGAAAATGCAGACATTTACTCTCAGCGCTGATTTTATTCTTGTTTGCTTTTCTATTGAGTTGAGGCCAGTGTCAACAAGGCGTATGTTATAGAATATGGGATTCTTAAGGACGAATTCGAGATAGCACGTAAAAATCATATTTACAAATTTACTTAATCTAATTTCTTATGTTTGTTTACGCGTCGCGTTGTGACTCAGGTATACTAGCACACTCCCACACGTCAGTACAAGCGCACAAATTACAGATAGATGTCATTTGCTATATTTAGTTGAAGGCACCAACAAAGTGGTCGTAATGATAGAAAATTCTTTCATGTGAAGGAAACATTTTACAGCTGAAAGTGAGATATATAAGATTTTACGAAAGTTATATAGGGTAAATGTCCATGGGGAAATTGTAATCTTCAATGTATGTCGCAGATATTGAACGCCGAACCTTACATACGAAATGTCCCCAAAATGACAAAAGGCAAATAAATATTATAAAATCAAAAATAATTATATCAACATTTTATTTTCTTATTTGTTATTAAGTTTTCGCTGTTACGCAGTAAGATTGCAATTTAAAAAAATCAGTAAAACTGGATTTACGAGAAGTTAAACATTTATGCTTATATCCAAAACAAACAACAATTAATTATTTTTTTTCACGGATGATACAGTTGTACAGCTTTCAACAGTTTCTTTACAAATTGTTTTAAGCAAATTACAACCGCTGATATGTCGGGGTCACTTTTTTAGACACATTCTATACAGTAATAGATTTGACTTGATATATTTCCCTCTGTACAAACATCCCACATGATTCCCTAATACGATATATAACATCATGAAATCATAGGGTTTGATGTGAACTTTAAAGTCGCTTTCCCACCACCTGCGTAACCCTTTACGACGTAGCAATGCACTTCGCTATTAAAAAAAAAAAACACTTCATAAACCATAATGAAAATACATTGCATTTAATATCACTTCTACGTTTTAAAAATACCCACTACTTACTTTTTAAAACTTTCCGTAGGTGACAAAACTGTAATAAACCAAAACAGACATGGCCAACGGCAATAACATAACACAACCTACCATGAGCGTGTGAATAGAAAGGAAACGGGCTTGTATATTGACGCCTGTACAATGTTCAAATAGATACCCCGGGGACCCGTCTGTTTCTGTTGTGGGTACTCGTGCTTGAAAATGATCATGTCACGTATATAAATATTTGATAATAATGACAGGAAAATAGATGATTACATGTATGGGGTTTGTGTGATCCATGGGCGATACTATCGTATCAAGTTTACCTCGCAGTGCATTTATTGAACTGTTTGTATTTCTATCATATTGCAATTTTGCGATCGTGCGTGGAAACGCGTAATAACGATAAGACTAAAAGGAGTTTGCATACACAAATTCACATACATAACAACCATATCCACACACCTATATGTACGCGCACTCACTCGCACAATCTTGTAATGTATATACTTCTAAGGATATCAAAAGAACCGCATAGTGTTGAACATGCATTGTTTAACTACCGAAGACCTCTTTTAAACTTCCGAGGACCTTCAAAAGAATTTTGTCATGGGTCCTCGGAGTAATATGCTATAGAAGTACAAACCCACAAACTTACAACATAAACCTACATTCATAAACGTTTATTCTGAGAGAGGAAATATGATGGACAAAATCATTGATATTTGTCATTGCACGGTGCATATGTTAACGCGCGTACGCGAACAGTGCTTAGAGCGTTTACGCGAGACGTTGGATTGGTTCATTTTATGGGGGGTATGTGCATCTTTTCGTTAGAAACATCATTGCATTGGATATCATGATATATTCAGATAGATAGGTTTACATAGATAGATACATAGATATTGGTGTTTCATCTATTTCACCATCTTTATACGTACTGGCAATCCAATCATCTTGGCTTAGGTACCTATGTGCATCGACTATGTCTAAGTCTATCCAATTCCATTGGTAACTTAACCTACACAAAGACACAATTATCCCCATGTATACTATTATTTCCCTACGCAATCTAATTTCCCTATTGTCAGTATCCCTGGGTTGAACAAGTAAATCACTATTAGCTGATAAAGTGCTTTCAGGTAGTACGGGTAGAGGGCCCCACATGTGTATTCATTCAAAGAACAGATTTCCCATCGCCAACATAGCCGTGAAAAAGGAGCAATTACTCATTCTCTACACTCTTTCTAGTTGTAGAACCATTTCGTTGTGGCCTCTCCAAAGGCTAGTTGTCTACTACATCTACCCATCCATTTTCCTACATAGTGCTTCACTTCCTGTTGATATTAAGCTCAGGATAATACAACCGCCTCTTTTGAGATACGCGGTAATCAAATTGCATGGAGTATAGATGACAATAAAAAACTGACAACAAAAGCTGAATTTCAATACGCGATAACCAAGCATTGGCCAAAATAGTGTCGATTTCTCACTACCTGCATCACCTCTTATAAGCGACAAAGAACACATTGCCTGAAATTTGTTTTGAAATATCCTGCAAGAATAGCTCAAGTCAAAGGAAGCAAGTATTATTATTTAAAGTTCCGGTTGTAGCTAGTAATGGATGTGTGTACTTATCTTTGGTTTAAGACAGACTCAAATAGAGCCTGTAAAGATATATTTACTTGACGCTTCATCATCATAGTGGCTTCCACTAGTTGGACCAATCCACGTCAGAGTACTAAAGATAATGTATAGCCAAGAGATACTTTCAAGCAAATGCGGGTGAGAAATGTATACACTATTTGGGTGATTTGGTTTACAATGACACCTGTGAAGATACGCGTAAGCCATGCGTTATAAACGCACTGTCTTTTGTTTAGTTGCCAGTGCCGAACAAAATTAAGGCGCGTACAAAGAGAAAAAACAGTCGACCATGCATTTCATATACATTTCTCTTTTAAACTTCACGTTGCGCCAACGCCATTTACTTTAATTTCAAAATGTTATGAGTCCTTCCTATTTGCTATTGATCGGACTGTAGACCTTGCGGAGATGTCCAAGTCAAAACCACATTCGACCCCTACTCTCTCGTTTTTGTAATTACATGTCCAATGACTTTCATCAAATTTGAACATGGAAGAATACAATTTCATAAGGGATCAATAACAGGTCGATACAGAAATCAAAAGCTGGACAAGCTGCTCAAGTTGAACCTATCTACAAACACAAGTGATATTTAAAGTCGAATTTTGTTCTTGCAATTTGATAAAAGCTGTGTGTTGTGACTTAAAGCGAACAGATTATTCAGCGTGCGTTGCCAACACCAAAAGCTGACAAGCCATAAACCTATTGAATGCATCGACCAAAATAGGCAAGAAACCCCTGGCTTGTTTTGCTGGTTTGAAAGAAGAAAATAGCTTCATTCACATCATCCCTAGTTTGACGGTGCCCCATGTTAAAGCACTGGTCAATCAAAATGGAAGAAAATATTTCTCATCTTCACAAACTTTTAGCAAAACTACTTCCTTATTGAGATATCAAAGGCAAGAAATTCTATAAAGAAATAAATCATATGCTATTATATGGCATAATTTCTGATCTATGATCATCTCTCGAAGAAAATATGTTAGCTTAGTGAAAAGGAGCGCGGAAACACCAGGAATGGCGCGAGGGTATATTTTGGCACCAAGGGGTTCAATGTCTCCACGTCGATGTATATCCCCTACAGGCCCCACAACCTCGTGCAGCTGACATATTGATCGCAGCAACCTCAATATAGCACGCCCTGGCGCAAAAGAATCCTGGTTTGCAAACAATTCATGAGATTCAAACAAACACCACGAGGAGAATTCAAACCCGGCAAACAAAATGTTATTATCGTCCTACATTAACAAAATATATGCACGTGGGTGCAAATATTTTTAAAAAGTCATTTATGCATTATAGATAACATACACAATTAATAGTATCAAAATAATAAAAATGACCATTTCAACGCTCTATTTGGTCAGTCCGTTTAACTTTACATGTATTATTTATGTGTTATTACTTCCAAGTACTTGTTTCAAGGTATTAAGTTTCAGCAAAATTACACCTTGTTAAATGCGTATGTGTACAGTAACAGGGATTAATTTCCAAAGCAAAACAGGTCCCGTTTAATAGCTTGCTTAGGGTTGCGAATAACCTTAAAGTACACATGTTTTATTGCAGATCTGAACCTCAATACTCGTTTTTCCCTAACATTTCAGCAAGTTACTTGAACATATACCATGGAAGGTCTTTCTTAAAGTGACATTCACGGTGGTGATCATAATCCATTCTCTTGTGTCCCTTTATCTACAGAAGAACACAAAATAAACCTATGTTGAAATTTTCAATTGATTCCATACAACATTCCGTTTTAATTTTATGAGTATTTTTTTATATATTGCACTCTGTTAAGTGTCAGGACAATTAAAACTAAAACCGGTCTAGTTTCACAGTATATTCATTGCTTATTCATTTGAGTTGTATATTATTTTAGCTGTTAGAATAGGTACATGCTTACATTGTTGTAAAAATTGAGGGCGCACTTCCCACCCCTTCTCACAAAATTCATTCGTTCGTAAAAACAAACCTGTTATAATATCAATTTTGATATCTAGCACAACGCTTCTGTACATTTTATTTTTAGTATGAATTTGTTTAATTATTAAATCTTATACTAACTATGATATGAAGTACAGCCAGGGGAAAAGATTAATGGTTTTGGTTTTTATCGAAGAACAACCTTCAGATAATGTATTTTTTTGCAAAATATCAAACATGGAAACTTGTTTGGTAATGATCACATTCGCCTGCACATTGACCATGGTTTATTTTTATCCAAATCCACAGACTACAATTGCCTCCGGCCAGCGATTGCTACGAAATTGAATGCACAAACGGCGAAATACCTATTTAATGTGTTTTCAATTTTTGTTGGATTTGACCAGATATAACGGCACATTACACGTACCCTTTTCTTTGGCAGCGATTAAGAAGACATATCTATTAATCGCTGCCCGCGGGTAACTGTGATCCTTTCTTTCCCATTATTTTCGATCCATTGTTTCCCTCATTATACTGCAGAAAATATTAGCTTAAGGAAAAGCATAAACCTTCAAGTTTTATTGATGGTGCTTCTGTCTTAAGGGAATGCGACATTTTAGGGAAAGGAGGAGGCCTGCAGACATGAAAGTCGTCGACCGCAGAGTTGGACAGTAGATGAAATGCTAAAAATACGATACACGTAATGTGTATTTAGGTTTTTTACTCTATTTTACTCTAAAATAGCGTAATTGTCAAAATCTATTTGTGATAAAATTAAGTTTGGCGACAAAATTATTCACACATGTTCTTAAGATGCTTGTTAGCTTTACTTCATTCTTACTTTATGTACGTGATAATCAGTTTTCAGAATGCCAGTAGTACAGGAAAAATAAGTTCAGTGAACTTTTCTCTTTAAAGATAAATTTAGCTCCAGTTTCGATTTGATTAGCAAACATAATTTCTGTTAAAAACGTTAAAAATGTCATTAGTGGTAAAAACAGAAATAACACGTTTTATGACAGGATTTAAACGCAGAACATCCGCATGGGAGTGGTGATGTGCAGCTATTTGAACATTTTTTTGAGCATTTCGTAAACCTTTTACTGCAAATTGATTCAATTTATAGTGTTACAATTGTTAGTCTCTATATAAAAATACAAGAGTGTTGAACTTGAATTTATAACATGATAAATATAGCAACACAAGTTACTACTAAAAATACCTACACAGTAAAATGAAAAGGCAACGCTTGTTAGGGGAAATCCAACATTTCGTACATCATGATATGCAGAGAAATGTTATGTGATATGATACAGGTGGCATGTCAATTAAATATGTTTTGGCAAATATTATACTTGCCAAGGGAACTATAAATAAAATAAACAAATTCGACTCTTAAGATATGTGATATGCCCTATGCATAACTAACACTGGAAACAAAACCTGCATCATATGCTTTTACCACCTATTGTGGTAATTTGTAATGTTGTTTTGTATGCAGGTTTCACTGAGGAAAAATGTCAATCCAAAAGCTGGGAAAATAAAAACCACAAGGAGTAATTAGCACATCCCAAAATGCCCTCATTGCGTTTGGATTATTATCTCATATTATTCATCTATAGAATTCACAACTGTTATATCACAACAAAGCTTAGATGTTTTACTTCCTGGAAATTACAAGCATATCAATAGAAGTGTTAAAGAACTAGAGATAAGCCCCTCATAAAAAGTTTGTCACAGTAGAACCTACGCACATATTTAAAAATTCGCATTGCAGCGCTTCCTGTTTTATTTCCTTAGGTCTTTTAGCCGTCGGATCACTATGTCCTACATGGAAAGACAGCAGAGTTTTATGGCCAAAAGAGATAACTTACATTGTAAATGTCATTGGAAAAAAAAGAAAATAATTATAGCTGGTCTTATTCTTTTCTAATTACTAGAATGGTTTGATAAAATAAGGTGAAGTTTCCAAGGATAACAAAACAGACATTGCTTGGTGTTAATTTTAAATTTGGCGGTTTAGTATTTGCGTAGAAAACAACGTACGCGTAAGTGATACGTTTTTATTGGGTCATCCTATATAGTTGGTATCTACACATCCAATTTGTCCCCTGTCGATTTTCCTCGCCCTCATTTTCTCCCTCATGATAGACGGTCCAATAAGTAGGGTCACAAACCTTTTCCGACAAGAGAGAGAGAGAGAGACAGACTTTCAGACAAAGACAGAAAAATACAATAAGAGAGACAGGATATGGGAGAATATGCCTATAAGTATGTGCAAGGTCGAAGGTATAACCATAAAATTGTGATAAGTGTTTGTCTCAAATTATTACCATTGACCCAAAGCATACAAGTTTCACTTCAATAACGAATATTTGGGATGAAGAACACTTAAAACAACAATTGGGTAGGCAAATTAACACTGGTGATACCGATATACTCAATGTAAATTTGGGATTTGTTATGCTATCACACACCAGTGTCAAATTCACACTACCATGAAATCACAAAAGGAATACACACACGCCGTCTCGGTTTACTAAGTTTAACAGAGAGGCCGCTTACACCTTCTTGGTTGACTAAAGGAGGAATATGGAAGTGGGGTGTTTTTGCGTGTCCTTTGCATCTCCTCTATATATTTTTGTAGGGTAATATTCCGTCTCGTGAATACGAGATGAAAACAAGCGAAACAAGATCGGTTTGCCGTCTGAATGTCCTCGCGGGTAAAAGCGTGAAAATATTGTCTTGTCTAGATGCCCGTGTTTAAACAAGTAGACAATTCTGAATTAAGTGTAAATCCTCGTGAACAATTACGTATATCTGATATTTAAAGTAACAAAGTATTGGTATCATAAAAACATACTTTTATTTTTCTTCGCTTTGATGTTTATCTTGGGGAATGCAATTTTTATAGTAGATTACCCTAATAATAATACAGGATTGAACAAATTCCTTTCTTCCTCTATTATTATAAGAAGAAAGTAGGACAACCCTTAATGGTTTCTGAATATTATCATGTCACCACCAAAGGTTAGCTTCAGCTATTAATAACATTTCAATTCTTTGAACATTGAAAGCTCTTTCACCTACACACGATGTCACTTAATCACTAGCAGAAGTATAAAATTAATGTTGAAAGACATTGCTAACAAGGTAATACGCGTCTGTTTATCTCAGTTACCATTTCCGCCATAGATCGCACTCTGCCACAATTTCAATATTTTATTAGCTTAACACCAAATCAGCGCGCAATGAAACGATGTAATCACTAGTAAAGTCCATGTCAACTCCATTCACTCATCACATTAGCACATTTGTCAATCCTGCTGTACAATTCTTTCTGTCATGTTTAGTGTCTTCAACGCTAAAAATAAACATACATTAAGGAAAAGCGAGAAAATAGACAACACCAGATGGTGATATTTACCCAGTGACGCGTTCAACGATGTCTTATAGGCTAATAGCATCTACTCATTAGAAAATCGTTAGCTCTGACGTGTGAAAATGTAAGTACAAGTTAAATGTGACAAATGCAAAAGAATGCATCTAATGGTTCGTGACTCTAAGGTTGAAAATGAGTTCACATCAGCCACACGTAATATGAGCAGCTTGTACTTTCCAAGTGGGCAACTGGAAGTGGTTGCGTTCTTGTTATCTTTTCTTTACGAAAGCTCTCGGTCTCCAAAGGATAGGCGACGTTATTAAGGTGGCGATCAAGTATGTTTAGTTCAATACCAGAAGTGTTTTTTTAATCTCGCCAAGCATGTCAGCATTTACAGCCGTTTGTTATAGTTGTTTGGTGAAATCACTTTGCCAAAGTGATTTATGATGTCTTTGAAATTAAAGCAATGCTGGTGGGTTGCATGCTCATATAAATCTCTTGAGGTAACATTTAATTTTGAAACCCCAAACTTAAGGTTGTATTGGCATTTAAAAAAAATAATCGTTCAGCGTAAATATTAGTAAAGGGCAATTCAACTACTGGGCCTAAAAATGAGTATTGTGGAACTCCCAAAACTGATATATACCACTTAAATCCCGAAATGCCATTTTTTTACACTTTTAAAAAATCACGGAGCGGACCCCAACTTTGTCCTTAGTGGGAAATTGCTCCTAGAGTTAACAAGACAAATAACGCTACCTCCCTTTTTGCGTTGATGGGCAGGTCGGTGTATCAAAATATTAATTTATGCAAATGAAGGATAATCCACTAGAATAACAGAAGGATATGAATAGTAATTAATTTAAATTAATTTAAATAATAGAAAGAGCTCATTATAACCGAATGAATTATTAAATTTCCCCCATGGTTCATTATATACTGGCCTGTATAAAATATATAATGCTTTCACCTTTCTCGAGTCAGTGACGTCAGTGTGTTATGTAGTGGACGCAGCATAATATCGCGAGCGCTGAATAAAAGCGCTTGCATACGAACGCGCCTGTATAAAGACGGTGCGAAATGCACACCCAAAACATCTGTCTGAACGCGATGACGTCACTGACTCGAGGAAGATAAATGGAGTATAGCTGACCTTACTAAAGAATATTGCCAGTAGTTTTGATCTGCAAAGTCGGTAAATCTGAGCAGTGCCAGGATTTGTACCACATTTGTACTATTTTGTCTGCTGTCTTCTTAGAAACCAAACAGCCGGGAATCAAAATATGATTTCACATTGTGGTCCTAAAATTGGACATTTGCGACAGACAGTCTGTGGAAATATTTGGCATCCCGGACAATACTGCTTAAGATTTGTGTCATCGAGAGACATATGAACCCTTCGTCTGAAGAAGATTCCCATGGAATTTTATTGTATTACTTTGACACTGTAATTTTGTAATCTCCACCATAAGGACATATCATCGTTGGACTGCAACGCCTCTTTTTAGGTCTGGACATAAGTCGCCACATAAGAGCGAGCATAAGTATAATCTGAATTCATAAAAAATATTCTTGAGTACATTGATTATTATTATTATTACCATTGTAATTATTTTGGACATTCCAAATTCTTGATGCAATCGTTAAATTTTGTAAGTAAATAACATTCAGATTGTTTCTTTGGTTTTAAGGGTGTTTTTGACATTGACATCCATGTTTATACTTTCGCCTTGTTCGAACTTTTAAGAATTGGTGGTTCGTGCAAACCGCAGCAATCATTTTTACTAGGCCCCTAGCTTCTGTCCAGCTGTGGATATAATGTTGGAATTGTATTTGGCCTATGTAGCCTCTTTATCAAGAGTAATACCAAGATGTCAAGCTCATCTTTTTTCGCCGGTTTACTGTTACAAAAATGTTTGACATTGTTGGATTCCAATTTATTGATGTGATCACTTGAATTGCTAAGGGGTCACTTTCCAATCTTCAGCACAGATCATCAATTTCTTAAATTCCTCGTCGTAGGTTTCATTTGCAGCCTTGCTATTACTTTCTTGGTCTGATCTCACAGAAAAGGGTAGCGTGATCAAATATATAGATACAAAGCTCTCTCGCATTCCTATTTCAGTTCGTCAGAAAATAGTAGCGAACTAAGATTGATTGAGCCTTGAAGTTCAGAGACACTGATGGATGTTGTGGTAAAAGATTGACAGAATAATATCAGCTTTGCGGATCGATTGGATTTAAAGCCCTTAATGCAGGTCATGAAATTGCAAGAAAATCCTGTACCTAGGGCTTAGGGCTTGGAGCAAAGGTCATTATATCACACTTTCAAATGTACCTTATTGTGCAGACTGATAAAGCACATTTTATTGTCTCTTTCCAGGACATTGGAACACTGATGATCATTTCTGCTGAGTTCATGATCCAATCCTATCTGATGTGAGGATGTGCTGCAGCTGGTACTTCTAAAGCTGTTTCTGTACACCTGCATTCGTAAATCTTGCCGATATTGATTAAAAGAGATGGGCTCTACATAGCGGGGTAGATGAGCGTGGAATATCTCCGAAGAACGCAAACGACTGAAGCCAGCCAGTGGCTGTGCAGGAACTTTTTCTGGGAATGGGGAAGTGAATTTCTGTGTCTAAAAAATCAACCAAAATGTGGAAATTTATGGATTGTTTCCTGGGGTAAAGACTCGACTCCACGCTGCCACTGTAACATGCGACAGATACATATCTTCACCAATTTAGTACAAATAAAAGGTGCATGGAGACGCAAAGCCCAATTTAATCTCAATTTCAGTGTGATAGATTTAGTTTCAGTCTCAACCTTATGAAGGCATAATAAAATATTTCTCAATTAAAAGAAAATGTTTTCGTAGATATTCCAAAGCCAACAGCCAACTTATGTCAACACTGCGAAAACGTAGAGATGAACGAGCATTCAATTCATTGGGATTATTGGGATGTTATATTTACATAGGGTAAACAATTGTAAACATTATTATCACCCCATCTGCGTTACAAAAAGTGGTCAGTCAATAACAACATTTATTTGAGACTTCCACCTTCGACCTCATGATTTTCATAAAATCAGTACAAAATCAGAAAAAAATATAAAAATTTCACTTCGCTATCAATCCAATCTACAGTGTGAGTCAAAAAAACCTACATTCAGAATAAAAAATAATTAAAATAGTTTTTTTTTTTTTTTTTTTTTTTTTTTTTAAAAAAAAAAAAAAAAAAAATTCAGAAAACGTTTATTTGGTGTCATTTGGACTTTGAAGGAAGAAGTTATTGCCTATTTGCTGAGAGACTTAAAAATCCTGTTTGGCCGATTTTGAGCCCAACAAAGATGCATCGTTTACATTGAGTAACGTGGTCTTCAGCAGTAATTTGAGTAAAAAACGTTTAACACCAAATTATTGTTAAACAATAGAAGGTGGGAGAATTATAAAAATAATATCCCGGAGATTACAAAAGAATGCTGAGTGAAAAAATGTTCAATTTCCCAAATAAGAAAGTCAAGATAGCTGATGTAACACCACGGTTTACTTTGGTTCAGCAAGAATTCATGGTTTTAAACAACGAAACTTGGGGACAAAAGTGAAACCATAGAAGGTTTTGTATTCCGATTAAAAAAACAGTGCGATATTGAATTTTAAGTTTTAATTCAAATTTATTTACAGAAAACTTCAGCTTTAGTTTTCTTGCAATTTCAGGACGCTGAGTATACTGTATTTGTGCAAAATAATTTCCTTAGAGATGTAAAGCAAAAATCTCTGAGCATTGATATGGAGTGATTTTCAATAACTGACTCTTTATGATTGAACAATGGTAATTTGTTGAAGATATTTACTTATAATTATGTTACACAATAGACCGTTTTATTCAAACTGATATGTTTTGTCGAGAAGAAATCGATACCATCTGAAATTGCATGTGTGAATTGTCTTTGCTATAATGTGTTATGGTATACGTCGTTGTCAGTCTCTCCGCGTTGAATGGCTAAAATCGGCCAAACAGAATGTTTAGGTCTCTCCGCAAAATTAACACAGTTTCTGATCCCAAAGTCCGAAAGACACCAAATAAAAATCTTCTGATAGCCTGTTTATCCCTGTAAACAACCAAAGCAAACATTTAAGCAAGTATAACGTTTAACCTTTGAAGAAAAAATCTTTCCTTAATGTAGGGTTTTTATTGACTCACACTGTATATATTAACACGTAAGTGCATAAGATCTTCTCAGGCCCGTACGCCGATTCAAAATAGCGGTCCAAAAACCCATTTTTAAGATGCACACTAAATTCTCCCGTCCAAAAATTAAAACCACTTTCCCAAAGGACATTTCCATTGCAGATATTGAAATATTAAAACTTACTCCAGTAGGATTTAAGGAGCAAAACAAGTTTTGAATAGCGCCGCCAAAGTGCTTATTTGTTTATGCATAAAAACCCCATGGTCGATTTGATTTTTTTCCACCAAAATAGGCGCAACTGAAAATAAGCCAATTACATAAATTTTGGGGCAAAAAACAATTTAGTGTTAAAACATGGCGCTCGAAAAACGAAATCCCTGGGTCCATTACGTCCATTACAAGAACATCAGGGAAACCACTGCAAGAAGAAATGGACTTGGACTCTGCCGTCCATCCTTCACTCGGATAACAAAAATTGACATGAACTTCCATCCATACAAAATGCGCATTCGCCACCAACTTCAGTACGATGACTTCAGAAGAAAGCAAACTTTTGCCGAGTGGCTATTTGGATCAATGCCAGAGAGATGCGAAATTTCTGGAGCACTTCACGATTGACGACGATGTTTTTTTAATTTTTTTTAATGAATGGCGAGGTTAACAACCACAACGTCATTGAGTATGCACCAGCTGGAACGCTCCAAGTTTCAACTTTGATACAAACATAAGTCAAGAGAAACTTAGAGTCAACGGAGTGCTTATTGGGGCTTACTTTTTCGAACGAAATGTCAATGGGTAAGTTAAACTCCAGATAATTAACCATGATGGTGTGCCTGTTCTTGAACTGCATTTCCTATGGCAAAGAAATGGTGTCTTCCTACATTTGTGGTGGGAACAGGATGGTGCACATGCCCACAGACTTAAGTTATTGCTGTCAGACATCACCTATGAACTTTTGGGGACAGACTTGCAGCCCTGAATCATGCTGTGGAATGGCCCACAAGTTTAACCCAGTCCACCGCGTAACCCTCACACCGTGGGAAACTTATTCGGTTAGGATTATCGCCAATTATGGAGATGACCATTCCATAATACTGCCCTCACTTAATCAACTTATGCTAATGGTGCACATGGTTTCGCATTGTCTCCACTCAAAAGAAAACATCCTTACTGCCGTATTTCCCAAATGAATAATCACTGGCAAAAGTAAAACCTCGTATATCATCATTAAAACAGTTAAAAACAAATTCCAGGTGGTCTTTTATCTTACATTTCGGTCAACAGAAGGTAAGCGCCTATGTGGGCGCTATAGGTGTTTTTACTATTGGCTTATTGTTTGGCAATGCTGCCGATCGGTTGTTTTATCACACAAACACACCATGATAACACTATTCAACAGTGAGCGGAATGCATCCAATACATGTGTCATATACAAGTTCACTGTTAGAGTTGATTTCAGGAATGCATCCAGGAATGCAACCCCCCCCCTTCGGAAGAGAAGTACCAACATGCCTAGCACAACACAGGAATATCACAGGCACTTGATTTTGGTACCAATAGATAGCTATGGTCCTCCTCTTTCCATTGATACCAAAATGTGTACCAAAATGCATTACGTCACAATGACGTCATAAAGTTCGCATGTCAGAAAAACTGTCAATTTCCATAGACACACATAGGGGAAAATTCGCCAAAATAGTTAGGAATATCCGATTTTCATGCGGTTTTTGGCTCTATTTGATGGGAAATGACTAGTTATATACAATGAGAGCATTTTAGCACTATAATAAGGTGTTTGAGTCACTAAAATTGCGTAATATACATTTTCCACCCTATATTCAGTATTTTCGGACTTTCCTCAACATATGACGTCATAGTGACGCCATAATGGGGATTTGGTACTTATTTGGTACCAATGGAAAGAAGAAACTCTAAGCTATCCTTTGGTACCAAATTTACAGGAATCGGTTGTTCAGTAACGAAAATCACAGGGGGTGGTACCCCCCCTTCGGGAGTTTTGTTACAAAAATGGCTCAGGTAGACGAGGGTTAACCTAATTCAGGAGAATTACTCTTTGGCATTTCTTGATGGATCCATTTTTCCTATTTTTGCACCAATGTAAGCTTTTTTATCAAAATGTCCCCATGTGAAACGATTAAGCTGAATTTTTTTTTTTTTTTTGAAATTTCTTTCTAATTTCGTATAGGAGCAAATACTAAATTCAGCCTATGTTTATATTGAAATTAAGAAAATGAAAATCGCCTTTTGTTTTCACTTTCAAGGCATTTCTGTAACCACAGACAAAGTAAAGGAATCTATTGGGGGTCTCATCTTTATGAAAACACTACATATGACAGAATATATGGGTACCCAAAATCTCTCGTTGCACCTTTAATTGGATTGTACAACGACCATCATCCCCACAATGTAATAACATTTATATCGATGAAAAATATTGCATCAAGATTCTTCAAGATTCCAAACAAATTCGCACTAACCAAGTCGGTCCTACTTTTGCAACAAAAACACGTAAACTGAAACATTTATCATGTTTCCGCGTATCTTGTTGTACACCGTGTTTATAACTGTTCGTCACCAGTCTCATTGCCAGTCATTGGTTGTGCCCAAAATATATTCCCATGTGCTCAAAATCATTCCTCTGAATCATGAACCAGTTAACATAGTGAATCATGGTAAAACTAATAATCATTGCAGGAAAGTAACTTTCTCCAAAATAATGATTTATTTATTTATTATTTATTTATTTATTTATTTATTTATGTTTATATACATGCAATATGTGAAAAATATGCAAAAATAATTTTATGCACTATGCGCAAATTAAAAGGGGACCTTTTTATTCATGTTAGAGTTTTAGTTGGCAATTCAGCAACACGTTTAAATATAGTTTACGTTTTCATGTGGATGCAGTTGAATATTTCAAAATCAATTGGGACCTATTTTCCATTAAACATTTGCCTGACATTTCGAACATTTTGTCAATGTAAAGGTTAACTTAGTTGCGAAAAGCGATCGCCGATAAGTTGTTTTGATCGAACATATGCCCACTCATTTGAGCTTTTGGTCAGGGAACACTATTGGCCTTTCTGGTTAAACGATATTCCGATGACCTAAGGAAAAGTGCTGAAAGCTTGGAGGAAGATGACCCGAAGAATATACCGAAGTGATGACAATAGCCTACAGCAATTATTCCGATAGAAATATGTAGGCCACTAATGTAATTTAGATTATATTTCCTCTACTTAGTAGCTGTTGATTCTGTGCAAGCCAACGAAATAGGATACGTGCAAAAAAGGCGTACATCACGGACTTCATTCGTTGAGTGCCAGGCATTTAAGTAGGTTATTAGTCGTTTGTTTCTTCTGTTCTTGAAATGGAACACAACTGGTTGAAGAAGTATTTGGTGTATTTGAAATAATAATAATAATCACCTGTTCAAACCTCGGGCAGGTATAGAATTATATCACAGAGTATACAAATACTATATACATGCTTAGAGGGGAAATTGGGCACACTATTTTCCCGAGGTACTGGCTACGAGCCTATCAACCCCGAACCCGAAGGGCGATGGGTGATAAGCAGGTAGCCAGTACCACGGGTACTATTCTATTTCCCCGATATAAACCAATCAGTATGTTTTACAACTGTGACTCTGGGGACGAGGTTTGCAAGTAGCAGCACCTTCTCTCTTCGGAATCAGCCAAGAAAACTGTGTGATTATGTTCAGGAATATTCATTAGGTGACTAATGTAGTTTGTATAGCTGTGTATAAGTGGTATCTGTAGCATAGCAGTAGCAAGGAGGCAGTAAGCATGAGGCATAGCAGTAGCAGTAGCATTAGTAGTAGTTAGTAGTAGTATAAGTCAGTAGTAGTTAGTATAGTAGTAGTAGTAGTATTAGTAGAGTAGTAGTATGAGTAGTAGTAGTAGTAGTATAGTAGTAGTAGTAGTAGTAGTAGTAGTAGTAGTAGTAGTAGTATAAATTTCCAACCATTTGTTTACCTCCGGTAGTATGTTTGTTTATTATCCTTTTAATTACTTGCCTTACAAGAGAAACGGTTTTCAAGCGTTTTTAACTTCCAAGTTACGCCGCGATTTTAGTTGTAATTTCAGCGATTTAATCTTTTAACCCACGGTTTGCTAAAATTATTAAAGGGGGTTAGTAGGCTTCCCTATCTGCATTGTCCTGTCCACCAATGTGGTGCCTGCGCACATAGAAATCATAACACACATTATGTTAAATGACATAAGTAAAATTGTTAACTTGATTTTAACCATAATTCAGTAAATCGAGTACATAATCAATCCCTTCAAACTACAAAATGATTTAGTAAATTCTAATTAGCATCGTATGATCAGCATTTCTAAGCGAACGCCCATAAGATGTTTTGGAATCAAACCCATATGTCTTGCAATGTACCTATACTACTGTACTGTACTAAACCCCTTCCTTACTTAGGGATAAGTAGTGTTTGAAAAGTTTTATCAACCACAAGCCAAATTTCTGTCATGATGTGACCATGCATGCAAAGCTTTGTGTGTTAAAGGGCCCGATCGCTACTATAATCCTCCTCGTCCACAAGTGATCCGTGATCTTACTGGAAGTGGGTCCAATTTAGAGTCATAGAAAAGCTACTATTTTTTCTTCATTTACTCTGCATGTGAATCGGTGAAATCTTTGGCTAAAGAATGGTTTTGGTTTGGATGTTATGAGCGAAAACGTGCACCATTTTGGTTGACCATAATCATTATACCAGTAATTCAAGAGGGGTCAAGGACCATTCAATCAGATCAAAACTTAAACATACTTCAATCGGCATTCCCTTTAAGAATAGATTTTTGGAACCTTAATAGGGATGTACCTGTTTACCTAAAGTCGGAAACTAAGCAACTTTTAAAATCCTTATGATTGGGACAATACTGGTGCACCCACGTTTCCCAGAGGGGCGCCCAAAAACAAATTCTGAGTCAACCTCCTTCAAACCATAGAAAAAAACACTTCAAAACCCTTCCCCAAACGTCGAGAAGGGGTTCTGATTTATAACCCTATACGAAACTCATGACAACCAATTGGTATTCATATATCATCAAAATAATCTTAATAACGTCCCTTTCAAAGACAGCTGAATTCAGTTTACTTATACTAGGTGTTTCAGTCAATATCAGCAACTAGCGCTATTTTCTTCCACTCTGCGTTTACAATTCTGTAACGAGCACTAATGGGTATTTCAGTCTTTATTTCCAGAGTTTCAAGCGGCCGTACTTATATTTTTATATATAGAATGGGAAAAAAAAAAAAAAGGGCCTATATGCAATATTCTAGCAGAATCTATGACGAAGCGAAACTCAATTCATGCATGCTCGTTCCCTGGTATCCCATCAACACAGTCCTCTGTGCCCAGTGGTATTTCTCACGCTATAGAAAGCGAAGCTCCGGGTTCGAGACCGGTATTTTTTCGTCTTTATTTAGTTCTGTGCTCGCCAGTTTCTCCGAATTTCATATAATATTTACCATTTACTTTCTCGGTTGTATCATTTACTTGATCCTCGCGTGCTTGAATTGAGTTTCGCTTCGGCCTAGATTCTGCTAGAATCATGCATATAATGCCCTCCCATTCTATACTTGAGAATATTTTTTGAGTTGAAAATGATCAGGACTACGGATTAGTGTGACTTTCTATGCAACCGAGGGATTCAAGAAAGGACTGCTATGTGGACATTTTATAGAACCTGAAACTATTAGAATTTTATCTCAAATAATATAGTATACTGTTTTAAATGTATATAGATCATAACATCTATACATGTCAAATCTATTAAGGTAGATGAAATCTTTAATCTTGTTACGTTGGGAACCGACCGGTTACCTCTTACGAACTGAATCCGATAATTTAGTTGACAGAAAATTTGTTCCACTTTTCTTAAAGGATGACAAAATGCCACGTCACAACTCAATATACATCTCGATTAATTCACCTATATCAATTCTAGTGAATAACGGGATAATTTATGAAAATAAGCGCAACACACCTCAAATGTTTTTTAACATATTTTGATAGTAATTTGACATTTGGAATCTACCAACCGAAAGCATTGAAATGGGGGGTGGGGGCAATGTTTTCACAGGGGTCAACATAGTGAAAAGGTCATAAGTGCAAAAGAGTACACATCAATGTTCCTCACATTTCAACGATTTAAAAAATCAGTTTGCCCTATCTGCCGGTGGAGTTTGAAGTAAAAAAGGCCAAATATTTTCAAGGTCCATGGGAGTAAAATTTGAAACCCTGGAATTGTTTTTATTGCAAGTTGTTCAAAAGTTGTACAAATAACATACATATTAGACACATTGTCTATGACATTTTTTTTTATTTAATTAGAATGCAAAATATGCCCGAGTTGTATTGATTATGAGGTCCTGAACGATTTGAAATCATTTCTAACAAAATCGGACCATTTTACAAATGTTACCCCAGATTACCTTGAACTATTTGCATCCCATTGTACCAAAACTCTAAGTCTTAGATAGTGAAAGCCTTTTTGAAGCATAACAATAGCTGAATAAAATGGTATACAGTATATTTTAATATGTTTTGATTGAACAATTTTTAATTTTTAACCCTGTATACTAATGCCAGCTACTGTTCATATCTTGACTTTAGACAATTGGACGATGGGTGTTGAAAATAGACATGTGCGTTTGGTGTGTATGCATCCGCAGTGTGCTTGTTTTTGCGAGAGGGTGTTTATTTACTTTTATATTTAATTAGTTTGTTATTATTTATTTATTTCAATCATAATGATTGATATTGTAACAAAGCATGTTCAGGGCACAAAATTCTTGACCTCAAAAGACCAATTCCTCAATCAATTTGCGCATGCACGTCCTATATCAATATCAACAAGTAGCATTGACCGCTTTTTGACCACACTGGTCCAGCGGGTATCATTGGCTAGCGTAGCATTAGCTTAAGGCAATGTATCGATGTGTTTGTCGCACAAAATTCACTCGTGTGACTAGCTGAGCCAAGAAAATGAGCTTGTGGCCAATGTAATCCTGGACAAAGCATACAGCTTCGGCAATGCTCTTAGCCATTCTTGTGTAGGAAAAGCAGGGGCCCTGTAGGCTTAGGAATTCGAATAAATATAACAAGTTACTTAATTGCTGCCAGTGTTTATAATAAAAGCACCCCAAACGATTCCAGGATATAGTTGCAGTTATATGAACTCATTTATTTCGTCCACAAATGACCACGGGTTTGCCAGCAATGTTACTTAACATTCAAGTGCAATCTTATGGCTAAAATTTATTCAGATTTCTATATTTTTACCATGTTTACCCCGGGAGCTATTCTATCGATGTCGGTTAATGGGTAGGGATCGACGAGAGATGCTACTTTGTCCCCATTCAACCATCACTATTGTGTAGCTTTAGCAAGAATCATTTTACATTTTATTAGAGTGACCTGCTAGAACTGTATCATGTCTTAGGCAATTATACTTGCAAATTGTTTTGTTTTTCCTAAGACAATTTAAATCAGCAGAAGATAGACATTAGACAAAACTGTCCACTTAGCAGCAAACAAAATGTAAAATTTTTGGTTTTGCTTTTGGTGCTGGAGGTCCCTTGTTCAATTCCTTCTGGGGCCACCATATACTGGATTTAATCTGTACCCGGCTTGTATAGTTGCTCACAGAGTCCTGAAAATCCCATGATTGCAGAGTTCCACGCCCACATGGAAATGTCCCCTGCTCGATTTCCCACATATTTCAAGTATACTATGAGGTAAAATGTATCATGCGGGCTATTATATGTGAAAGATCCGCGGGGAAGGATCATTGTATAAAAGCCGCACCTACACATTTTGGCTTGCATGATGTAACCAGCTGATGTTGAAAATAATACCATCTGCAAGCATAATATCTTCTGGGCTAGATTTGAAGACGATGTCCCATATACCCAAGATATAATTTGTGCTTCTTATATCAATTTTAGGTCTTTTCATTAAACCAGGTCAAATGTTCTTCATGAGTAAAAAAAAGGACAAAAGCGACGGACTGATTAAGGCGGAAAGGATGACATTCAATACTGATTGAAATGGGTATTTTCCAGAGTACATTGTTAATTTAAAAACAATCATATGCAAACAAGATATTTTAAATATTTTAATGATAATAACGTTAATTAAGACTCTTTGGTATATTTTAAAGGAATACCCGCTTTCTACCGATGATTTTCATAATATGAACGTAAGAGTTTATTATATTAATATTTGCTTACAGCAACGGTGTGTATAAAATAACAAATTTCATTCAACAGTCAAAAAATGTCTACTTAAGAAGGTAACAAAAAGTCGGAAGAAAAGTCAAACTCGGTCTTCATATGAATGGCCGCGCCAATTTTTTTTCAATACATAGATCACTCGCGGCTAAGCAACAGATGATTTTTAATTCATTGAAAACAAGTGCAACCATTCGAACCATCGAGAGAAACATTGAGGGCGTATAAAATCAGTAAATGACGGATTTGACGTTGCTTGTTCAAAGAACTTCATCACTCATTCATAATCTGTTAAGCTGCCCTTTATGAAGCACTACACATTTCCAGAATTCGAAAACATTTCATCATACAAATTCTCGAAAATGCTTGAACTGGATTGGAGTACGTACAGCTATTTCCTAAAGATGGTTTATGATGACCTTGTCATATGTCGCCCTCTTGGATTTTTAAATACTTATAAAAACTTTTTTCCGAGGTATCGTGGTTAATGTAAAATGAATTCACACGAATTATTTAAAAAAACAGGGTTAGTCAGTGCAAAGGTAATTCCAGTTGTTGTTTTCTTAGCGTAGACCCTAATCTTGGTCATTGTTGTGATATATCAGATAACACCGAAACTGGAAGGTTTGTCACATATATCCATATTTTAGAACATTGTCAAAACAATGTCAAGCAATTAATAAGCCGAAGCACTATCGGTGTTGATATAGTTGCAATACATGTACGCTGTTTAATAATTATTTTGTCATTTACCTTTAACTCAATGATAACGCCTATGGCAAGCTAAACGGATCGTAACTTATTGGTCATAACGCGTTGCTTTCTAGAGTTCTAACCCTTAATGTACCAAACTTATCCTACCGTATCATGCGTATCAAGTGTATTGCTGAGGTGATACGTGGCAATTAATATATTCTAGCGCAATATTGCGTACTGCGCGCTCCCCAGCCTCTACAGAGATATACTTGTGTGCCTTTTTTGTGTAAAAAACGTATCTTGTGTGTCTAGTCACAGAAGACGCTTTTTAGCATGGTTTAGAGGGGGGTAGAGGGGTGTAGATGGCATTTTTAGTGGTTTTACAAAAGTCACATAAGCATGAACACAGAAGTTGTTTGTAATGGCCACACAAATTGTGTTTTTACTTTAAAAAAGCCACATTAACACGTGTTTGTGAAAGTCACACAAGTAAAAAGACACACAAGTATACCTCCGTGTGTATGTGTGCCTCGACCCCGCCATTCAGCCCATCATAGAAATAGAAACATTGATTTTTTTCGTCTCATCGAAAAACTCATTTGCCTGCTTCCTCGATTCCACAAGCTAAAAGCTAAGGACCTGGCGGGATAAGCAGAGGGAAGCGCCCTCAAGAGTTGTAACTGGGCTGATGATTTGTCATTTTGCGATATTGCGTGAAGATAAGACTCGGTTTTCATGAGGTATTCATGCTTTCCTCTAAAATTGCCATAACAAGCTAAAAACATGAAAAATGTTTACCATACCATAGATATTTAAGCGATTACATAGCATGTGGATTCTTTATATACAATTAATGCAGTGTCTGAATTGATTTTAAATGTCCACTTTTATGGCGAATTCAGGGCAGACATAATCGATAAAGACAGAACTTGGGTTGCCAGTTGAAACTGCGGCGCGGCACACTTAAACTTCCACTGTATTCATATCATTTCTCGTACGATAAAAAAAAAAATATTAATCAAAACGCTCAGGCAACACTGCTTAAAAGTTTCTTGCATTAGTAATTCCATAGACATACGTGGTCCTGTTTTTAAATAACTTTTCCATTTATATATTTGAAGGTGTAAATCGTGATCTTAGCACCTTTATTTTTTGTTTATGGTTGACTATATCATTGAGAAAAGGTTATTACCAAATTTCAGTAGATTCTGAGAGTTCGTAGATTTCCGATTCTAATTGTAACGCACTGCCCCATATGCCGCTGTTTTCTGGCTGCTTACGGACAGAAAATACAAAACTGATAATTTTGTTTCAAACGCACGTAAGATTAGGCACTCGTACTATACTTACTCCAATGACTCAGGTGATTTAAGTGTTGATGTTATGTTGATGACATGCTTGTATATAGTGAGGCATGGGAGGCCACATGACACAACTCTATTGTTTGTTATCCCATATTAAGTTCTGGATATTATCAATAATTGTAAGGGGGGTTTGAGTTCTAAATAGCAAACCCATAACTATAAATAATTCATATTACTTCAAAATCTCACTTGAGATTTATATTCATGATATTATGCAACAGGTCTTTCACTAATGATCAGAGTTAGTATAGTTGAAGTGGTTATTTGGCTATGGTTCAAAGCTCGGGGAACTGAAATATGTTGGCATATTACATTATACTAATTCTGGTGCAAAGTTATGTTCATGAATAACAATACAAGTGAGTTCTGGTATACAGTGTACTTTGTTCTGGTAGAGAGAGTACAAAGCTATTATGCTTTGGAATACATTCACTATGAGCTAATAAAACCTCTTCCCATGGCGCAGTTCAATAGCTTTCATTCACCATGCATTTAGCAAATACACACTCTGTTTCTTAGTGCATAATTTATGATACCCAGAACATGCTGGTCAGCTGTTGTTAACAGGTGCATATCCAAGGCTACTGAACTCAGCACTTGGTAGATTAGCATGCCTTGCCTCATAGTGATTGAGGAGGTCAAACATGAATGATTGAATGTTTATGCACCCTCGATGGCGAAATTGTTTACAAACGAACCGACCCCCCCCCCCCTCCCGTTCTGAGGGAGGGGAAGGGGTTGCATAATAAAAATTCCCATTGAAGCCTACACTTAAAATTCCTCTAAAAGTGCCATTTTCTTCACAATATGAACGTTTCGTGTTTTTCAAAGTTCAGATTAGAAAACTTCACATTATAAAGTTATATGATTTGTACAAATGGTTACCAGATAACGCAATGTCAAAACTGAGGGCGCTTCTCTCTGCTTATCCTGCCAGGTCCTTTTTTTGTGCAGTTATTGTTTTACATGCAATTACCGCTCACATTAAGATGAAAGTACAATTTATGTTGGCGATGGTCTCTCCTATGAAGACGTAAAATTATAAATTAAGTTGTAATCTGTCGGTGGCCCTTTAAGGCTCCGATTAGAATTTTCTTTTTATAATGGTATCGAGGACCTTTGAGACGTAAACTCAAAAATGAAACTGCCAATAGCGCTCTATATTTGATTTCCCTTTTCAAGAACATAGTTTGTACAGCATACTTCAATTTTGGAATAATTGTTGGTACTCCTTCTTGTAAAAATAACCATGTGAACTTTAAGCGCAGTTATTCCGCTCATTAGGAAATAAACCCAGTACCTTTGGGTAAAAGTGTTATTTTAATTTTTTAACATTTGACAAGCTTGGCATCTTTCTCTTATGACAACAGTTTTTAAAATTGTCTTTGATTTGTACACTCGCTAGGAATAAAATCCCACGGAATTGAATTAAAGTGTTGTTATAATAATCATAATTTTCAAAGGCTTTTTAGTACTATTCTTTGTGAAAATAAAAGTTTTAAGTTTAAGTGCTGTTCTTATTTTTATTGGGGTACGTCACCCATTATTAAGCAACACTGCAATGTTTGGGCCGAAAACACAACCTTACAAGCCGTACAGGTTTCTTCAACAGATAAGGTGGTAATTAAGTACATTCCAAAATACGTCAAAACTTTTCAAATGTGAAACAAAATTGAAACAACAAATGTGGTGTTGTTGTGTGTTTATGCTAATGCATATTTTACATTTTATTGTGTAAAGTTTATTTTCTGCAACATGAATAAGAGGAACAATTTCGGGGTTCGGGCGTCTGACGCAATGCATACGAGAGTACTTCGATTTGGTAGATTAATTTTTCATTCAATTAGAGAGATTTAAAAGTAGTTTACAAATGTGTTAGGCTAAAGTTTAAAATGAAAGATAATTCCTGGCGCATGCGTATTTTGTATAAAATCTAGTGGCATGAAATAGCACTCGTATTTTGCTGATTGCGAAAAAAACACTACCAACAGCAAAGTTGCTGTTGGTCATGTTTTTTTGTTACCACATCTATTGGAAATACTGATGGAATGAAACTAACAGAATGTTTCTAGTTGTATGCAATGACCCGTAAGATTTGTGTTCATGTTCATGGCACCGAATAAGAATTTTGGATATTGCTACGGTATGTAACAGTGAACAATAAGGTTAATTATTAATAATTGTTATTAATAATTGTTTTTAACAATGCAGACGTCAGGTGGGTCTTAATATATCGATTTCTTTTCAGTAAGGTTGCTTAGGTTTCATGACATTTAACTGTAATGTACATGCTTTAAATGCACGAGTTAGTATAGCTTCTTGAGGTATAGTAATTATGAAATGATGAAGGATGCGCACGAGGAAGCAATTTAAAAATATAGTCCAAAAAGGTTCTACCCGTGGGATAACCTTGCTTGCAAAAAAATAGGATATTAAAAGTTAAAAATAATGAAATTTGAAATTAAGTGCAAATTAGAGTTTTTAAAGTATCCGTAAAATATCTGGTGTGTCGATTGCATGACAAAAGGAGAATCTATAAAAAAGAATAACAGTATATTTTCACTAATAACTTAATAAATTTGATATAAATATTTTAACGGAATATAATATTTCCTGGGCTAAGTAATAAGTAGGCCCTATTTGTAAATTATGAATATTATTTCGGTCATTGAAAATTAGCTTTATTGAACATGTTTAAGCGTTCCCAATGTAAACTATTAGACTAGTTTCTTGTGTAAAGAAATGCTTAAATGGGTTCACAAATCGCTCTTCAACTCCTTGGTCATTCTGAAGAAGACACAAACATGCTTTATAATGAAACAAGATCGTTGAAGTCATAGTTGGGATCGTTACAATTACAAACCTTATTACTCGCGTTTGTTATGAGATAGATTCCCGCGATAATCAATGGAGTGTGCCCAATATTGTGAGTGGCATTTGAAATATTTAGGTGAAGGTCCAGTGTCGGTCACAAGGGTCGAGGAAGACGACGTGGATGACCTTTTGAAGGAGACGCTAATATTAAAAAAATGGAATTGCGTTTATCTTCCCTAAGGTAGCTGATGATTTTGAAGTCCTTAAGGGGAGGTGGGTTCCCCGCGTGTTTTTTGCTCCAGTTTATAGTTCAGTCTGTTCTTGGGCCACCAGTCGGCTGAGCACTTTAAAAAACGTGTAGGACATTCGCCGATTGAGGTGCCTCATTAAATGACGTGCAGTGCGTCAGAAAATACTGTGAGAAACAGGACAGTGTTGAAATCATTGGAAATTGTATTTACATGTAGAAGAAGCTGCAATACATTTCCCCATTTGTGCAATCGTAAGAATAGGTGTTGTAGCAAATAAACCATTCTATTAATTCTAATTTTCATATATAGAATGATCGAATAGATATTAAGAGGATTTACTGCATCGTTCCGTATTAGTTTTTCTCTCTTTGGCCTTTGATCGCTACAGTTTGAACTCATATGTTTCGAAACTTATTTCCTTCTAATCATTCTTTAAAAACATTTAACATAAGTCGACATTTTTATGGCAAATCTTGACAGGTTTAACCTTTATACTCGTACCATATTTGATTCTTGCATGGTTGTAATTAAACTTATGGGTTTTTCCATTAGGCATAGATTCAACCTTTCAAAATTTTGCGTTACTGCATGCCTCCCTGGTTGAAGAAGCCCCGATCGGGAGATGTCCGCTCATTAATTATGTTTGTAGCCTGAGTCCCGCGGCCCTCATTCATACTAACAAACATTGACATTTATTTGTACCATTGATGGCGGACACTATGGCACGCGTGTAAACCTCGCCCACCTTTTTGAGATTTCGTGACACCTGGGCCAATTTCACTCGGCATGTGAAATTCTTATAGTATCTTTGTTTATGAAACATGACTGGTACTACAAAACTAGAAACTGAATTTTTAACAACTTTCATCATGGATATTTGATCG